>CAAKHF010023994.1:70543-118126 GCA_901007745.1 Hippocampus kuda | reverse complement strand
AATAGACAGGCTGACGTCATCGAGTAACTACTTCAATTTAATTGGCTTGAATTTTAATCAATCATTCCCCACGTGACTTTGTGTGCAACGCCCCACTCCGAGAAGCACGTGAGCTCAGTTAAAGTGACGCTGAGTGGAGTTGTTGTTATTTCTCCGCCAACGCCAACTGCAGTCAGGACATCATGAAGCGAAGCAACAACTACAGCTCCTCCGACAGTGACTTGGACGACAACATCGAAGTGGAGAAAGACAGCGGCGACGAAAATGGGTTCGTTCCGCTGTTTGTTCTTAAAGGACATGTCCAGACGATTATTTGCTTGTTTTGCCCAAACGTGATGATGATGATGATGATGTTGTCTCAGGCCGGCTGATTCTCACGGCTCAATGTCACCGTCCACTACCACCACTCAAGTTCAAGCCAGAAAACGACGCAGAGGAGTGAGTAGTACTTTTTTACTTTAGTTTCTTCGCTTACCACAGTGTTTTAAATTATCAATATATTCTTGTTTTCTTTGCTTTTTTCTAGATAATTGAGAAAAGAAGACGTGACCGCATCAATAATAGTCTGTCTGAGCTGAGAAGACTGGTGCCAAGTGCGTTTGAGAAACAGGTAAAAATGACCCTGGCGTGCTATGTTCTTGTTAACAAAATGTAAAATAATGACAGTAATAAAAAAAATAAAAACGTTAACTTGTTAGCATTTTAAGACTGTCTCCCAAGCTAAGCATCTGGCCATTTGCCAAAGGTTCCTCGATTTACGACGCAGTTTGCACGCAAGTCACAATTTGGGTCGTAGTCTAACCCACGTTAGCACAGTCGTAAAATAACAATTACATATTGTATCTGTGTGTGTGTGTGTGTTTGTGTGTGTGTGTGTGTGTGTGTGTGTGTGTGTGTGTGTGTGTGTGTGTGTGTGTGTGTGTGTGTGTGTGTGTGTTTAGATGTAGCCTAACGAATTTGTGTTTTATGTTTATTTGTGTAAACAATCATATGGAAAGCAGAACAAGCCAGTTTGGAACTGCTGTAAATGGAGGGTGGCCCCTTTTAAAGAGTTAATGCAGGGTTTCGATACAGTATTACGGTATCACACATATATGACATAAGTTCACCATATGCATATCCATTAATTCGAATTAACACAACAGGCATTTGTTTTCCATTGCAAATAGGAATCTATTGAGCTCTTTTTGTGCTTTATGATCAATAACATTGCCATTTTTCCTTAGATAATTTGGACAGCCTACTTTGATGGAATCATTAACAATGGAATATTATGCCATAAATATTCATTTTTGATGACTCTTATCTTTTAGCTTGATCTGATTGTGTGTCTGCTGTTTTTTAATGTTAGGGGACTATTCATATTTTGCTTTTGCTAAATTAGTCATTGGGAGGCTATTTGAGCAAGACCCCAATCAAAGCTGAGTCGGGACCCCTTTTAGGGCTCTGATGTTTGAGTTTGGGAAATGCAAATAAAGTGGCTTTTCACTTGCTTGGCTGTGCAGGGATCGGCGAAATTGGAAAAAGCTGAGATACTGCAAATGACCGTGGACCATTTGAAGATGCTGCATGCATCTGGAGGCAAAGGTATGAACAGTCACACATTGTCATATGACAGCTTGTTGCATGATCAAGTCTCCTCTTATCATGGGTCAAAACCTGCAATATAGAGAGGCCATATAAAATAAAAATAATCATGGGAAGTAGGGACCAGGCCGGCTTGCAAAATAGCGAAATTCAGTGCATAATTGGCGCAGATTATTATGTTTTTAAGCTTTTTTTTTTTTTTTTTTTAACAAAGCTCAACCATGAATAAGCGTTTACCAGGAAAACCAAAAAAGGACAGGTAGCAATTTTATTTCTAAAAAATTTCAAGCCACTGTCGCATTATGCACAGTTTGAAGATGAGCTTAAAACACAGGACATGTATTACATAAATAATAATTACAGTGAAATGTATTTCACCTAAAAGTTGAATATATGACACCTAAATAAATGTTTAAAACTAAACACTTCTTAAAGATTAAATGCAAAGGTATTCAACTTGAAAGTTAAATGCAATGCACATGCTGCTAGAGGGAGTCCTTGTACCACAAGTGGTACTTACCCCCAACTTCAAGGATCAATGGCCAAGATCATGGATGGGCAACTGGCAGCTCGCACTCCGAGTTGCCCCATAATTAATATACACGCCCATCACCCCCATTTTTTAAAAAACGTTTTCAAAGTTTGTTTTTCAGTTTTTTGGGGGTTTCTTTGTTTTGTTTTCACAAATCCCCCAAAATTTTCCAACAACGCTGATAAAAATGCAATATGTTTTCCACAAAGAATGCGGTGGAAAAAAATCCTGGCAAACCCCGGAAAACACAGGATTTTTGTCAGATATACCTGGTTAGGAAGTGCCCTATTGGTTCCCCCAGTAGCACTGATGATAAAATTATTGCCCCTCCCCCTCCAGCTTTTAAGTTGCCCATGCCTGCCTCAGAGCTGAGTGTTTGTAAAGATTCAAACTACAGCTACTTAAACACACATAGAGCAGTGACGCATAAAACAATACTCAGTGTGTATATTCTCTCTGCTCTGTGGGATCAATTAATATTAGAGCAGGGGCTCACTGTGTAGTATGCAATGATGATGTTTCTAATTTCGTTAGCGTTTCTCTTTCAGGTTACTTTGAGGCGCACGCCCTGGCAAAGGATTACCGCAGCTTGGGCTTCAGGGAGTGTTTGGCTGAGACGGCTCGCTTCCTCAGCATCATGGAGGGCCGGGACAGCGCAGACCCCCTCCGTGTACGTCTTGTGGCCCACCTGAGCAACTATGCGTCTCAGAGGGAGGTGCAGGCCGGACTGGAACATTTAGCCTGGGGCTCGGCCTACGGCGGCGCTCCCACTCCGATGCCCCACCCCCTCCTGCTGCCACCCCCCCAGGCTAGGACGCCGGCGTCCAGAGGAAACAGCCGCCCACCCTCCACGTCCTCCTCGGAGACCTCGGCGACGTCCAGACTCCTTCCCCCGACAGAGTCCCTCAGGGCGCCCCTCAGTGTGCCAACGTCCAAGCTTTCGCCACCACTCCTGTCGTCGCTCTCTTCACTTTCGGCCTTCCCCCTTTCCTTCGGTGCTTTCCCACTTGTGCCCCCGGCGGCCCTCGGCGCAGTCAGCCCCCCCTCCACCCTGCCCAAGCCTTATAGGCCATGGGGCACAGAGATTGGGGCCTTTTGAAGACAACAACTAGACTGAGGCGGCAACAGCTGAGCTGGGCCACGATCACATGGCCATTTGTTTTCCAAGCAATAGACAGGTGAACACAACTGGCCTGATTTGACTGTTTGTCAAGAATGTTATTGCTGATGGATGGTGTTTAATATTTGCTAAGATGAAAAACTGAGCGCTGGATGATTGTATTTTATAAATTCAAATAAACTAATTTAGCTAACGTTCACTCTGTGGTTTAAGGACTGAGACGCATTAGTGGACTCAGTACTGAACCTTTTCAAGCTGTCAAGGAACAACATAATATATGTATTTAATATAGAGTGAGATAATTTGGTCTGCTTGTTTGTATCAGGACTATTTGGAAAGCTAACTTGCTCACATTGGGACTCTTGCCTTTTTATATCTGTAATATTTTTGTATCAATAAATAAATAAAAGTCAGAATTATCTTTTTCGGCCAAGTGTGTTGAAACACACAAGGAATGTGTCTCCAAGAGTTGGACTGTACTCTAAATTTATGTACATTTAAGACACACTGTATACACACGTAGGAAGATTATATGTCATCAGAGAGCTAATGAAATACGCACATTTTATGGACTGTTTTTTTTTTAAATCCACACATTAGATGCAGCTATTAGGATTACATACACATATAATAATCTTAAATTTTGTTTTGCCACTGTAAGACGTATGTATCAGTACTCAAAAATGTTAATTATTGTGGTTTTAGTTTTGTATTTTATTTTTGGGCTCCTCTTATGAAGCATAATGTTAAGAAAATGGCAACAAAATAAATTATTTTCTTATCTTATAACTTATCAATGTTGACTATAACTGCAATAATAATGATACTAATTTTCTTGCAGCAGTGGCGGTCAAACTTTTGAAAAGTTAAAACTTATAAAATATACATTTTAATATGGTAGTGATAAAATCATTCTCGCTATTTTATGTTATTAATATCTGAATTATGATTTGACCAATGATAAATAGCAAAATAGTTTATTGCACTAATATGTGTATTCAATCAGTTAAAGTATTTACAGATGTATTTAATCTTGTAAATGATAATTATCCAATCCAATTAATAGGATGAAACAATGCTAAATGAATGGAAATATTCTGTGTGCGAGATTAGGAATCACCAGGTCGTATATAGCCCCTGTACCATACTTTGCCCACCCGTGTCTTACAGTATCTCAAACAAGCATTATTATCTTTGGAAAGCGGAACTGTTGGAACAGGTCAAGCATGCAGGTGCATCTAATGAAGTGCCCAGTCAGTGTGCGCAGGTGCACAGTCACCAAAAAAAAACATAAAAGCTAATAAGAAAGTAATGAGGTTCCATTTATGGACCGCAGCGTCCATTCCTTCGCTTCGTGCCAGGTAAGTAACCAAATCCAAGAGTATTGTTACCCTTCTGAATAGCCAGGAAATCATTAAGAGCCACAGGAAATCCTTTACAATGTTGCCCTGACCTCACTGTCTTGGGTTGGTCCAAAGCGGAGACAATAGTGTGAACAGGATGCGAACATTGGAGGGAAGCGGTCACGACTAAAGGCAACACACGCATGGCAGCTGCGCCTCTAAATCACCGCTCCAGTCCAAGGAGAGATTTTTTTTAAAATATTTTATTTGAATGTAATCTTAGGAGACAACTCATTGAACTGAAGCAAATCTTAACACATAGGCAATTCCATTGGTCACCAATTTGTTTACTTTTTTTTTTAATCAGAGATGTAAGTAAACTTTTATTATTATCATCATCATCAATATAACAAAAAATATATGTACAAGAGCAAGATATTTAATAATATTAATGAATTGTTAGGTTAAGCAAAAGGTATCATTTCTTTCCAAACGTTATATCACAACACACGGTAAAAGCTGTATTGCGCAAGCTTTTACACGTGAAAAGGGGAAGTTAAATTTCTTTACAATAATATGTTCTACTCAACACCACTAGTATAAAGATGGTACTCTGATTAATATTGTGTTTGTACAATCTGAATTAATCAGCAAAATCCAACTGATTTCATCCATCTCAGGGGGCGGCCATTTTGCCACTTTCTGTCAATTAGAAATGACCTCACAGTTGCTCAGGTAACAACCAATCATGGCTCAGTTGTGAATGTCACATGACCAAACTGAGAAATCAGGTGCATTCAGTATACAACAAAAAAAAAGGAATTAATCCTGCTGTTCCATTACTTATGGAGGGGAAGTATACTATACCATTCACACTTAGATTCACATCTACAATTTGGCCTTCACTAAACCTAAAAGGACGTTCTTGTAAAATGGGAGGAACCCAGACTACCAGGCACGCTAACCCGATCACAACATGCTGCCTCCCAATCACGAAGCTTGTAAATATGGTTCCCCTTGTGTCAAGTTGTTGCACTGTATGAAGAAAGTATCGACTGGGAAATTGTCAATGAAGACTGGACATTTTTTTCCCCTTTAAAGTCATGATGCCTCACCATTTGTCAAACATTTTGTCCTCATTTGGGAAGTGGAGACATTATCATGGTTCATTTAGTCAAGATAAAGCTTTTACTGCCTCCTACTGGTGGCTCACTGAACCGGATTTTAATGCAATTCACGGAAACGGAGGTTGGGAGGGGGCACTGAGGACAGGGGAGGGCCGTTACTTGAGGGGTCAAAGAAATAAATTGCAAAAAATAGTAGTAGTAAAATTAGTTACTTCTTTCTTCTTTCTACCTGAGCGATAGGTCATTAACAAGCTGTGAGTGCATTAAATCTGCACTTACAGGAAAAGAAAAACAAGAACTCCTTAAATACTGAGTCAAATAAAATGTATTATTGCACATGAATGATTAATTTAAAAATGCACCTAATGTTCACTTCAGGAGCTTGTTTTTAAAACAATTGTATATTACTTGGCTTCATTTCTTTTTCATTATTGCATTTTCATGTTTTATGCTCATTCATTATTGTGCTCTAGAAATAAAGCTACGATGCATCATGTACATCTGTCAATCACTTTACTTGTGAATAACTTGGTGGACAGCATTCCAAACGAAATAAGATTTAAATATGTCAAGTGGTCATAAAGCCAACCAGTTAAAATGACAAAATGGGAATACTTTGTTGGAATGTTAAAAACGTATATATTATTCCTATTTCGGGGTGCACATGATAGCTAGAGTATATTTAATTGGTGTTATGAGAGGGCCGTTGAAAAAATATCTTTCCTGTAGAGGTACTCCAGATGCAAAACGTTTGAAAATATGATTTTATCGTTGAACAGAGATTACTTTGTCACCAAAAAAAAAAAATTCTGAAGATCATACTCTTGTCTCTTAATTTTCTTAAGTCTCAGCACAGAAACTCATGAGACGGTGCATGCCATGTTCACAGAACCCCAAATCTTTATTAAGCAAAGCTTTCACAGAGAAATTTATGAAGGACGGGGAGGAAAAACACAAGCAGCAGAGGTTGCAGGCAGATATCAGCGGTGCTGTATATTAAAAAGAGACTAGCCAGTTTGCTGAATGTATACAATCGCATCCTGCATCCTAAATTCAAGGCCAAACACACCTCAACGCTGAGCTCCCGCAGCCAAGCAAGCGCACACTTTTTTTTTTTTCATTTATGGAATCAATCTTACAGTCAGAGAATGTTCTCTGAGTCGAGATGCACGGTACCGATATGTCAGTACATCTTACAGTCTTGAAGGACTCAAGAAGGGAATCTGCATGAATTGAAACAGTTGCCGCCTTTTTTAAAAGACATTCTTAATCATAATGAAGCACCAATTAATAATCAGGCTCATTAAAAATGGACATTTTGTCTAATACATTCCAAGCGTGCGTGAGGAAGATACAAGTGGCTCCCGTTTGTTTCGTCTGCTTTGTCTACTCTATTACCTCAGGTACACCTTACACCTTACATTCTTCACAAGACACAAAAACATCATCGTCGTCGTTGTGACATCATCATCATCATCAGCATCATCACCAAGAATACATTGCAAACGTCAGTCTACATCCATCTCACAATTCACAAGAAAAGAGTGGTGGCATCCAACAACAAAAAAAAACATCGTACAGTGCAGTACACAGAAATCAATAGATAGCTTGCTAGTTTACCAGATTAGATCGATAGATAGATAGATAGCCAAAACTAATACAGTATGTACAAAATAAGACCGATCTCTCCCTAAAATTAAGAAATCCTTGCAGCTCTCGGGTGACACTGATGTCTGTCTTCATCGGTGATGCTGAAGTGACTGATTAAATTGCTGATTGTTGTGATGTTGTGGTGAGGTCCTCCACCTCTTGGGTGCTCCAGGTTTGCATGTCTGTTTGGGAGAGGGTCGGAGCAGGTTGAGGAAGGGGGGGAAGGGATGGATGGATGGATGGATGGATGGATGGATGGATGGATGGATGGATGGATGGATGGAATGAAGAAAGATGGAAATTGGGACTTTTGCGTGGCGTTCACGCTGTCATCACTTCCCTCATCTCTTTGTTTCTGCGCACCAATGCTGCATGTCTCTCCTAGGAAATAGCATCACACACACACACAAACAACAGCTTATAATAATAATAATAATAATAATAATAATAATAATAATAATAATAATAATAATAATAATAATACATTTCATTTAGGGCGGCCCGGTAGTCCAGTGGTTAGCACGTCGACTTCACAGTGCAGAGGTACCGGGTTCAATTCCAGCTCCGGCCTCCCTGTGTGGAGTTTGCATGTTCTACCCGGGCCTACGTGGGTTTTCTGAGGGTAATCCGGTGTCCTCCCACATTCCAAAAAACATGCATGGCAGGCCGATTGATCACTCTAAATTGTCCCTAGGTGTGAGTGAGGGCGTGCATGGTTGTTTGTCTCTGTGTGCCCTGCGATTGGCTGGCTACCAATTCAGGGTGTCCCCCGCCTACTGCCCGGAGACAGCTGGGATAGGCTCCAGCATCCCCTGCGACCCTTGTGAGGATGAAGCGGTTCGGAAGATGAATGAATACATTTCATTTATAAGCTTAGTCATCACTACAGCAGGTGGCTACCCGATGGTGCCATTTCTTGTGCCTTTACATTTTATATATATATATATATATATATATATATATATATATATATATATATATATATATATATATATATATATATATATATATATATATATATATATATATATATATATATATATATATAAAATAATCCCCCCCCCTTTCACAAATTTTACTGTGTCATGAGTTGTGTTTATATTATAACTTTGTTGGCAAACAAATGAGTCTACATAATGTATGTTAAGATTTTGTGCCACATAACTGCTGACTATTCTTGCTGTTCACATTTACGCCATACACGTACAGTAGGACAGCATCTATTTATTTATGTCCGGCTTGCCATTCACATTTGCCTATAAAGTATTTATTATTGATATGCGGTTGCAAAACAAGCTGCTGCTCTGCTCCATCTCATGCCCTGAGGTTGTAAAATATATATTTTTAATATTTGATAGTGTTATTATTAAAAATATGACTTTTAGAATATTACAACTTCTTTTTGTATGATTTTTTTGAAAAAATATATTACCCAAGTAGTTAGTTGCCATCTTATAAAAAGACCCTGCGGTGATATTTTATGATACATTGACCAAGGACGAGTAACACATGTCACCTTCTCCTGTAGACGCTCAAGCATGGCTGCCAGATGGGCGTCACGATTTTCCTTGATCTGTTCCATCTTCATTTGGAGCTTCTCCTCGGCCATCTTGCTGAAGTTATTGTTCTCCTCCAAGGCCTTGAACAGCACATCCCTCTCGTGCTCTCGCTTTTCGGCCAAAGTCCTCAGCACCTGTATTTCTTGGTACTAAAAATAAACGAAACACAGAGTCATTTGTATTGTATGTCTTCTGGAATGTCGGAAAAGTCACCTTTCTCCGCTCTTCGGCTGCCTCCAGTTTCTTCTCAATGTCGTCCAAGGAGATGTCCCTCTTTGGAGGGGACGCCAGGTTGTGGACTACATCTGATACTGGAGACAGGGGCTTGAGAATGACCTCAAACGCCTGGCCGGAGGCTCGTTTGTTTATCGGCTTCACCTCAATGTCTGCTGCGGGTCACATTCACTTGGTCAGAATTGTAGGAAGGGAGTGGGTGGGGCACATCGCTTGAAAATCAGTCCCTTACCTTCCAACTCATTCAGGACGGTGTTGCGTACTTCCGGGTAAAAGCAGGAGCAGATGAGCGAGAGGACTGAGAGTTCCTTCATCTTCTCCTTGTATGCTGCGGGAGGAACATCAATGCATCACCCAGGTGAGTCATCATTACAGTAAAACAACAATGTCATGATCCCTCAAAAGTGTACAGTAAAAGTCCATAAGAGCCTTGTTAAAAATTCATTGCATGGTATTATACTTTTATGGAGAGAGTTAAGCAAGCGTTTGGCTTTAATGTGGGAGCATAATGGAAACCCGGGCACTCACTAGTGAGGATGGGCGACTCGAGTACCAATACCAGGTATCGAAATCAGGCTGATGGCAGCCTCCTTTTAATATATTGATACGGCCAATACCAGTGCCTGAGAAAGCACTTTACTAAGTCAGTATGGTAAAAAAAAAAAACATTCGCCAGTAGTTTGTGTGATTTTCCTTGTGAAAAAATTTTGGGCGGCCCGGTGATCCGGTGGTTAGCGCGTCGACCTCAGAGTGCAGAGGTACCAGGTTCAATTCCAGCTCCGGCCTCCCTGTGTGGAGTTTGTATGTTCTCCCCGGGTCTGCGTGGGTTTTCTCCGGGTACTCCGGTTTCCTCCCACATTCCAAAGACATGCATGGCAGGCTGATTTAACACTCTAAATTGTCCATAGGTGTGAGCGTGAGCGTGGATGGTTGTTCGTTTGTGTGTGCCCTGTGATTGGCTGGCAACCGGTTCAGGGTAACCCCCGCGTACTGCCCGAAGATGGCTGGGAAAGGCTCCAGCACCCCCCGCGACCCTTGTGAGGATAAGCCGATCGGAAAATGGATGGATGGATGAAGAAATTTTGAACATGTTCAAAATTCCCATGCGACAAGAAAAGCACAGGCGAACGGCTGGAGACCGTTTGGTGAACATTTGCGACCTTGAACGAACCCTGGCGAACTCAAGACATAAACGCAACATTCGCTGCCTTCAAAATTGTTCACCGCTCAGTGGGATAGGGGCTTCACAATCTCATCCACATCATACAAAATATCTTCACTTGCTATGAGCTACTTCAGAAAACTGGTGGGGGGGTTTTGGGTGGGGGCAGGGGGGTTAGTCTCATTGAAATGTATAGAAATATGCTTGACATATAACAAGTTGTTCAACTGTTTTGCATGCAAACGCTTTTACTAGGCGCAAAGGCCAACATTTTGTGGGGTGTGAGACAATTCATGTCATGATCACGTTGTTTGTGTCCAGCAGCTGGCAGAGGCGTTCCTGGTTTTCCTGCTGCGCACCTGTTTGGCATCACAATTATTGGGACTATATAAGGACCTGATGGACCAAGGTCAAGCTGTCGGATGATTTTGCCTTGCTCAAGTCATTGTTCATGTGCATTTTGTCTACACACGCCGTTATTACTCTTGTTCCGTTTTTGGTGTCGTCGTCCATTGGGAGCTCCAAAGTGAGTTTGGAGGTTTCGTGCTGGAGACCTCTACCATACATATATTTGTACCGGGATCCATTCACTTGCAAAAATTCCATTATTTTGAGGCATGGCAAAGCCCCCCCAACCCCCACCCCAAACGGTGAGTAATTCACCAGAAAAATATTAACAAGCATCAATTCCAAAAGGGGTCACTGATGGTGTTGTGGTTCATTCACCTGGCTCGAGTGCAGCCAGTGTGGGTTCAGTTCACATTCAATGACAGTGTGAATGTGAATGAAAATAGCTGTCTGTCTCTATATGTGCTCTGAGATCGAGTAGCAACCAGTTCAGGGTGTAGACATCTGAAGCCAGCTCGGATAAGATCTGGTTACCCTGAAGAGGCTAGAAAATTGATTAGATGGATTTCAAAAGAGTCTTAATATATTGTTCAATATCTCTCCGACAGTGCCAATCAAAGCACCGTGAAGGCAATTTTCGAAAACATCTCTCGAGTTGGATCTCATTAGATCCCCTTGCGGTCGAGCAGTGGCGTGATAAGGAAGCTGGCCACGTGTGTAAAGTAAATTCAGTTCCTGCATCCTGTGCACTTTAATCTGATGGGCCGGTCTGTCTTCACCTGCTGCTTTTGTAAGGTTGGACAGTATGTGATGAGGTTGCCAAAATACAAATGCAGTCCTCGCTGCAGGCCTGGCTGGCTTCCCACCTCGAAAACTATGGCTTCTACTATTTGCTTTTCTTAATCTGATTTGTTTGCATGTTGCACCTGTCCTATAACAGTAACGCTATGTGCCAGAACTTGCTTACTTTCGTGCATCATAGCTATATTTTGCAACACAGAGCTAACGCCATATTGTGCAAGCTTTTATAGGTCAAACTTAAAAACAAAAAAATTAAAATATCTCAAAAGCCTGATGCTAGGAAAAGAGGAAAAATATTTTTGGGAATCAACATCATAAATACATTGAGAGAGACATAAATGTATCTCTGAATAGAAATTTGCTGTTGACTAGCGTTATTTAAGTGAGAGAGAGCAAGAGTGGGGAACCATGTCCCAGGAGAGTATTTGATCCGACCCACCCACATATGCTCATAATACTAATACACATTCGTTTGATTGCTGCATCATGTTTTCCCATCAATGTAGTATGGCCCTCTGGAGAATTTGGGGGAAAAAACTGAAATGGCCCCTGATAGGCAAAAAGATTGCCCATGATGTTTGATCATTTTAATAGAGTCAGTCTACTAATTCTAAAAGAAAACGGCCTGTAATACAAAAGACCCCCTTGGGGCAACCATCCCACGCATTGTGTGGATAGCTAATAATGCCCTTTAAGCACGGCACTTAACCCTGCTGGAAATATGACCACATTATTAACACAAGAAGATTAAAAAGAAGATGAAGAGTCGATAATAATGCTCAGTTTTGATTGACACCCATGTATTCATTTGTCAAGCTAAATGACATCATGTAAAAATGAAAAAAGATAACAGGTGCACACCCACACTAACTTACTGTTAGATGCCTATCTGTTAAAACGGCGCATTAAGTAATTAGCTCAATTTTTTTTCTATTGTGTGTGTATGCGTGTGGTGTGCATTCAATGGATGAAAACAAAAGCAAAACCTGATCTATTATGAAGTAAAACCGTTAAAAGACAATAACACATTGCACTTTTCATGTAGAATTTAACCTTCCGAACAGTTGAACATTGCTGCTACATGTTCAACTGTGAAACAACACACGTACACGTAACAAAGGATGATGCATCACCTCGGCGCTTTTTAAAACAGGAGTAATTTCCATTCCAAGTTGACTAATAATGGTTATTGTTGAGTGTATAAATATGCATAAATATATATTTAAGTTGCAAGGATTGGTAGCCTAGCAATGGCAAAGTGATAACGCCCTCTCAGGCCTCAATAGTGGGCAGCATCAGCATCTTGGGTGGGGTCCGTCTGCATTATGCTGCATATTGAGGCCGATGGAGTGCTGGAGCGCGGATAGCTCAGTAAAATTCTTGCTAAATGCACTATTGTGAACATCTTAGACGAACAGGAATCGGAGACAAATGAATAATTACACATTTGATCTCGACGCGGGTATAAAATGGCTAATTGGTTCCTGCTTAGGTTGCACGACCACCGAGCTAATATCACGTAATATCCCCGGCATAATCAAGAACAGAAATCCAAAATCTGTTCAAATATCACCGTGTATGTTCGCGCATCTTTCATATATGATTCCAAAGTGGCGATTTGTTACATTACGCACAATCACCGGCCGGTAGACGACAAACACGCCCGGCCCATTCGAGATCCATTGGAAAAAAAAGAAGCATCAATCACCAAACAATTCCGCCTTTTTTCATCTCTCTCTCTCTTTCTCTTTCAACATGTGATGGAAAGGAGAGGAAGCTTACCGGTCGCTGTTTTGGCCATGGCTGCAAGGGTTTGTGCGGAGAGGATGTGCGTCTGCTGCTTCTGTGCTGCGTTCAGGTGAATGACGAGAATGCTCAACCAAGGCACTGAGTCAGCGGCAGTGGGCAGGGGCGGATCGGGTGACGGCGAGGAGGCGGGCGCATGTCCTCCGGCGAACACGCGCGCGCGCACACACACACGCACACGCACGCGCATCCACAGTGCACAGGTCGCACCCATTGAACCTATGACAGTAGGTAAATGCGACCATCCACAAAGAAATGCTCACACATGCGTCAATGGATTCTATATAAAGCTGATTAAATTCCAGAAAAAGCAAACATTTCAGCTTTCATCGTCACCGGCCATAACATTCAGTACACTTGCACAATATAGCTGAGGAAATGTGTCCTTGCATCTCTAAAATGACCCCCCTCAAAGAAAAAAGGCATGTTTTTTCAGCCATTTACATGGCGTAGTCAATGAGAGCAAAGAATTTTCAGCACATTGTGTTGGTCAATCATTTGTAAAAAATAAAATACAATGAATAGATAGAAAAACATAACACTGAGGAAGGTGGCCCGGTGCTCGAGTGGTTAGCGTGTCGACCTCACAGTGCTGAGGTCGTGGTTTCGATCTCGAGTCCAGCCTTCCTGTGTGGAGTCTCCCGGGGCCTGCGTGGGTTTTCTCCAGGTACTACGGTTTCCTCCCACATTCCAAAAACATGCATGGCAGGCTGATTGAACACCCTAAAATTGTCCCTCGGTGTGAGTGTGAGCGTGGATGTTTGTTCGTCTCTGTGTGCCCTGCGATTGGCTGGCAACCGGTTCTGGGTGTCCCCCGCCTACTGCCCGAAGACAGCTGGGATAGGCTCCCTTGTGAGGATAAAGCAGACCAGAAAATGAATGAATGAATGAATAACTACAGAGAATATTGGTGGTTTTTTTTTTTTTATTAAAATGATACGAGTCAAATAAAAACAACGCACTGTACAACAATGCTGAGAAAAAAAGCAATTATTCTCTGGATTCAAAGAACCAGCACAAAAATAATTTAATCAAGTAAAATCTGCATTTACATTTCAATTTGAGATGTGAGAATTCACAGATAAGATCGCAAAACGTGTGGTCCAAAAAGTGGTCATTTCTGAATTGCTTCTCGTGCCTTGATCTGCTTCTTAATGTAATATCCCACAAGGATCTGAGGTCGCTGCTGGTAGCTGTGGAGGACATCATGACAGATGGTCAGCTGGTCTCCCTTCAGACGGTCCACTAACGTAGTGCAAACCACGGCCGCTTTCATGTTGGAAAAACAAACCAAAAAAAAGATCAGAAGTTCACACAAAAAAAGATGTCACCCGTGAAATTTTGCTGATGTCATTTCTCACCACGCAGGCCGCTCAGTTTGCACATGGCGGCAAAAGCAGCCGACTCCATTTCGATATTGCAGACTCCTGCTTCCCTGGCCTTGGTCAAGTATTTGTGCTTGTCCTCCTCTGTGTACAAGCAGAACGCTCCATCTAGACGGCCTTGACCTACACGACACCACAAAATGCTTCGTATTGTGTTGGCACCAATCTGGTAAGAAAAAAACCCTACTGTTATTTTTGTCCATGTTTGTTTTTTAACCCTTTCATGCACCCTCTTATCCTGATAACATGATAAGCTGTCCACTGTAGTAACTGCTGTCCCTGAAAGGGTTAAAATAGGTACGTTGATTCACAACTCAAAAGCAATGTCTGATTTTCACTGGTTAATTTTCATTAACTTCTCATTTCATATTTTGTCAGATTCATTTCTTTTTCCTGCAACAACTGCGAGTTATTCTTTCATGAACACAGGGATATCAACAATATTGTCCGCGTATAACACACATTCAAGTGCGGCAGACCTTCATAGAAATCCAGCGTGCACATGGTGTTGCCCATCACCGTATTGAACTGGCCCAGCTCCTTACTGCACCGAAGCAACTCCTCGGCCAGGCCATAGTCCAGGTCGGTGTTGCGGACCACCAACTCCCCCAAGATCAGCTGCTCAAATTTGGGCACCAATTTGGCATCCACAGACTGTTTGGTAACAACAACAGTTCCAGGCTCAAGCCCTGAAAATCAAACGAGGCATTCAAATTAAGACTGAAATACTGAAAACTTAGGCTAAGTACCAAGATGTGGCTAAATCAAGTTTGCTTAAACTAATGCCTACTCCAAATGTAACTTGTAGAAGAATTTTTTCGAGCTCCCGTTGAAGCAATTACGCATACAGAAGATGAAAGAGACCTCCGTTTATCAGACAACAAAGGACTAACTCTGTGTTTCACTTCTTCTTTGGCTTTTTGTTGATTTCAACAAGACATTTTTTTTGTCAATAGGCTATTGAGAATGATCAATCGCCAAATTGCTGACTGCAGCTGTACATTTCAGCAACCGAGACTCTCTGTGCTTAGCTTTCTAGATACATTGTAATGATATACTTAAGTGCCATTGTAAAACACAGTGTAGATAGTAAACTGTACTGACTGTATTGGTACAATTTGCCTGTGCTGCAGCTGACACAGGCCGGGTTCAAGCTTATTTTTAAAACCTGGAAATTATTTATATATTTTCACTCGTGTGCAGGGCTATAAAATGCAACTTCAACTTTCCTCTCTACCTTAGTAGACTTTGTGATGAAGACTATTCTGTTTCCAACCAAATGAGGTTCACAAGTGCCATATAATATTCGACTTTGAAGGTTCCAATGTACATGCTGACAATCTTTGCATAAAACCTCATTTTTAGGCGCATATTCGTAGTCATACTGCATGTACCCGATCATCTCATCTCTTTGAAATAAATCTCTCAAAACATTTCGACCGTCACAAAGAGGGCAACGATTGACATATTCAAAGTGTAAGTGCTCCCTCTTGTGGCATTTAGTTGAAGTCCTGTCAATGTTCTGTCAATTACAAAAAAATTCTATGCTGTCTTTAACCCTGGAGAACCCACGGGGTCTAAATCGGCCCCTATAAATTCTGAAAAAAAAAATATATTTTGGTGAATATATAGCAGTCATTTAATGTAAAATACACCATTTTCCAAAGAAGAAAATGGTTCTTAAATTCTCCAGGATTAAATATGCTGTACTATCAACAAGATGAATACTGTATTAATGACAATCTTACCTATACCACCTGATGTTCCAATGCGTATGATTGTAACATCTGTGCAACATGCATGATGGAGGAGCTTTATTAGCTCATGCAACATTATTGATATGGACGGGATTCCAATTCCATGCTGCAAAACACACCAAATCATATCACAACACTTTTCATATGATTGTACTTTTAAATACAATACTGTAGTTGGTTTCGACTTACACTAACAGAGAGCACTGGACCAACTTTGTACATGGCATAGCGGTCTGTTCCAGCACAAATATTAGGGTAGTTTGATTTGGGGTCTTGGATTCCAAGCTCTGCAGCAATGTACTCAATGAACTCTTTCATTCGCCGAGCACTGCCTCCAACACACACAAACTGGAGGAGAATACACAAATATGATTCAAATGTGGACAGAAGTTGGGTTTGTTTTTTTTTTTTTGTTTTTTAATAATGAAAGATTCTTACTTTGACATCCCCAAACAGAGCAGGAAGGTTGTGTGTTCCTGTTCCCAGACTCAAGTGGTACAAGATGTCCTCTTTCAGCCCACGGAGGTAAGGGTTATGCACGATTACAGGACTTGAAGGTGGTAAGTTAGGGAACATTGAGTTACTGCATGACAAATGTTTTAATGATCAGTGGAACACACCGATGTTGATTTTGAAGATTCATCCATCTCCCTGAGCAGATAGTCCTTATTAGGAACACAGGTAAATTGGAGCCGTCCCCAACAGACTTTGGGCAAGCGACCTGGGTTATAATACTGGTAGTTTGGGATTTCTTTTTGACTATTTTTTTCCAATCCAGTTTTGCTGGTTCAAAATTTTCAACAGTGTTTTGTTTTACTTTAGTTTTCATTGGTGTTAGTATTAGTTTTCTTTTTTCATTTTAATATGTGAAGTATTTGTTGAGTGCAAAATGAAAGAAAATGACACCAAATATTGCGCAACAAAGTAAACTACAATCCTCAAATAATGCATTAAAAGAAAGTTCATTTTTTTCTATAATTGTAGTTCCTTTTATAAACAAAATGTAGTTTTACTTAGCATATTCCCCAAAGCACTCTCATTTTTTTTTTATTACGAAAAATTATTTAATTTTAGTTGTATTTTTTTGTCGTTAGCTGCAAGGGACTTGATGTGCACCTTGGACTGCTAGCTAATCAATTGAAAAGTGTATGAAGACTCGGGATGTCTGGCGCCTCTGAATAGGGGCAGATCTGTTATGGTGGTAGGGCCAAAATCTTTCAAAATACTAAATTACTTGCCTATGATACATCCCATAAAACAAGAACAATAAAGAAAACAAATGTAATTGCCCCGCGACCCTAGTGAGGATAAAGCGGTTCGGAAAATGAATGAATGAAAATGTAATTGCTTAATGGAGTTATTTTTTAGGTGCTGATTTAATAAAAGAAGGTGGCGCTTGCATTCCCTAATCCGTGCTTCTCCTAAAGAAAGTATAGTGTGTTATTTTCTTTTAAGACTTAAGATAATGTAATACAGTGATCCCTCGCTACTTCGCAGTTCGTTTATCGCGGGTTCAGTGCATCGCGGATTTTTTCAAACATTTTTTTTTTTAAATATACATGGAGTACAGTACTGTATATGTTGCTCTATGTGACTCGCTTTTGTTTTGAAGCTTCTCACGGACCGTTTGCGGACTTTTTTTTTTTTTACCTGTTTGTTAATTCGTCACTACTTCGCGGATTTTTGTTTATCGCGGGTGGGTTTTGGTCCCCATTAACCGCGATAAACGAGGGATTACTCTACACGCTTTACATATAAGTTTATGTTATACTAAGGTTAACACTGTCTCATGACAATGCTCCTGAAAACATTGAAAACATTGGGAGACAAATATTTGATTTGATGAAATAAAGACGTGCCAATACCAGTTCGTTTCCTTGTTCTTCGAGTCCATCCTCTGTGTCGGGAAAAAAATAACTAAATTACCAAAATCAAAACAAAACACAAAGTTAAAATGATGACTGTTAACCGCTTGCAGATCCCCGAGCCCTTTCAGATGCACGGAGCTGTGTGAGACGGTAGCGAAATTGAAGAGATTAAAAACGAACTTTCAAAGCAAAGAGGGACACGATTCTTGGTTTTCCCCATTCAAAACGGGGTCACCCGAATGCACCGTGAACCCGGATGCTCAACTCGGAAAGTTGGAGAAAGTTCGTAACCCCTGACCTGACCTCCACTTTCAACTGCGTTCCCCACCCCCCTCACGTTTCAGAGATAATTTTGAGTTAAAGTATATAAAAGCATCGTAAACCCGACCTGTTTTTTTAGTTTTACACGTTAGTTTTGCTTGCTCACTTTCCTGTGAATCTTCAAAGATTAAGGTGATGAAACTTTATTTTTTTTACGTCACTTTTGTAAACCTTTAATTTTTGCTCCTTTAATGTTGCTCCTTTAATGACTTTCATAAGGCAAAGAATAGATCAGTGTTTCACACCCTTTAAAGCCAAGGCACAACACCAAACAAAAATTACACAAAGGTATATATAATGTACTCATTGTTCATTTATTTTTAAATTGATTTACTGACAAATGTACTTATTCAGTATAATATGAATGACAACAGGCAGAAACGTCTGCCACAAGTAGAGCACTTAATTGTTCTTCCTGTAACTATATGTTGTTGGCATAGATAGATGAACAAAAATATGTTATTTGCAGTGGTAAGAATTTTCTGACCTGACAGGAGAAATTGGGTAATCTACTCAATATTGGGGTGATTGTTCTATTAGCAGTGGTAGAAGTAGACATGCCCACATTAATTTTGGTGACGATTGATCGCAAATCCTAAATATTACGGTGATTGTTTTTAATATTTTCAGAGCTCTGCGTGTATTTATGAAATAGCTTTCACCTGAATAGCCCCAGAGTACTTTTCAAGACATGTCAAGATGGAAAAAGTAGAAAAATTACATTGAAAAAAACCATAAAGAGGTTGAATAAAATTCTTCATCAGTTAAAATGATTTAAAGGCCTCCCATTAAAAGCATCCATGTACCGGTATGTACATTAGGCATCTCTCTTTGACACCATGACACGTGGGTATTTCTCACCAATGTTTTATTGAACACTGTAACAGAATACAGATTGGCAAACATCAATCACAATACAAATATATAACAACACAACTGTATGCAATAGAACAATCTTTCTTGGAAAGAAAATATAAATAATAGGGCAAGTAAACTATGAGAAATTACAACTCAGGTGCATCACTGATGGTGAAGTGGTACATTCAATTGACTGCGTGGCTTCAGTTCCCACTCAGTGATGGTGGATATGGCTGTATGCCTCCATTATGTGCCGTGACTGGCGATCACTCTCGGGTGTTGTAAGCCTTTTGTCAGAAGTAGGCCGGGATGGGCCCCAGGACACCGTGACCCTGGACAGGATAAACTGTACTGAAAATGGATGGATAGATTACCATGGTCAAATATAAACACCACAATGCACAGAAAAGCTCGGCTAAGTATGGGTCAGTTAACAGGACTTTGACAAAATGCATTCGAGGGAAATTGCATTTCAAGGTATATAAATATATTCGAAATGTAATTATTTTTGAACCATTTTAAGGATCAGAAAGGGACTTGATAGTATTGCATTATGCAAAAAAAATAAAAATAAATAAAATTGAGAGGGGCACATTTTTTTTGTCTTATCTTTGAGATGAGAATGCTTATTTTCCAAATAAAGATGACACGTTTATTGCTTTACACAGGAGATGATGCTTCTGAAACAGCCTCGAATGACCCTTGTTATTGTACAAGAAAAATGTGTCATTGTTTTCAACACAATCCATTACTGCAGATTGATATTGTCCTTTCAAATGTGAACAACAACCACTGCGGTTGATTTCAACAGTGAAATTAAAGAGTGAATCAAGATCGAACTTTGAACAGGTCAAAAGAGAGCACTTCTGTTAGCACAAAACTTTCAGGATGCTGCTGGGAAACTTTTTTTTTAAACATGAAACGCATACTAGAATATTGAAGAAAGTCACAAAAAAGCACTCACACTTCCTCTTCCTTTTTTCCATTACTCCAACTGCTTTTATTTACCGTCAGAAAACTTGGATTCCTCTGTTGAAACAATATCAACAAATACATATTCTATCCCAACAGAATGCTTTTTAACTGACACGTTTGTCAGGTGGACTTACTGCTTTGGGTAAGACTATCGGGTGGTCTGGTAAAAACTCCGGCCTCTTCTTGGCTGCAGAACAACTCGCAAGACCAATTAAAAAATCATGAGAGTAAGACAATCTCTCTGTAAAGACATATTAGGAAGGAGTAGAAAAAAAAGTCAAACCGTCTCAGACAAATCAGTGAAACAAACAAACATTGTGGATGTTACTTTTTTTCTGGTCTTGGGGATTGACGATCTTGAAGAACTGCTCGACTGTAATATTTGTCTGCGAAATACACACGATTATTAAAACCACATTTCATTAAACATCAGAATTAACATTTTAAAAATCAAGCTGCCCATCATTTGTCACTCGAATTTATTCAGAGGGGCTTTTCAAAAGGTTCATATGAGAGTTAATTAATCAAGGTGCATAAATAGCGTTTTCGTAGGAAACTATTTCAGCAAAATGCTTGATTTCAGTTACTGCTGCCAAGGGTGGCACAACTCGTGATGAAGTTCAGGGGGCAATTTCTTTTTCATATCGGGACAGGTTTGATTTTATTTATTTTTTTTGTGGTCTGCCTTAATAAATTATTTTGGCATTTTCACAGTGCATTTTGTATTTCATCAGGCTCTCTCTTTGTGATATTAAAATTGGTTTGATAAACTGAAACGTTGGTGTGCGATAAATAAGCAAAGAACATTTTATATATATATATATATATATATATATATATATATATATATATATATATATATATATATATATATATATATATATATATATATATATATATATGCATGTAAACAAAATGTTACAAAACCTTATTTAAAAAAATGCCTATACAGTTACAATAGTTTCCTGAGTTTTTTTTTAATTCTTTAAAGGCGAACAAATCTAAGGATGATGAGCATTCCAGTGGATTGCGTTATCCTGAAACATTTCTTACCTTTTCATCCACAACGTCAATTACTGCCTGTGCACACGAAGCAGCATTTACTGTGGGTTCTAAATGAACAAAAAGATTACGTATACATTAAAAGGACTGGGTGATTAACTCCATATGTAGAACACACACACACCCCAAGCTCTTTACTGATGTGTGTTTTACCAGTTGAGCCACCACTGCCAACAGGGAGGAGGCGGCGCAGGGGTCTTGCAGGCTCCAGATGCTTCTGGAGAGTTCGTCGCCTCAATAGCTCCATTCTGATTTCAGTAAGGTTCAAATGTGCTTTTAGACTTGTTCATAAGTGTTTTTGTGGCATTTCTCAAAGCCTGACATTGATCCTTTGTGTATGCAATTTGTTCAAAAGTAGGGTTTAGTAGCATTTGTTGCTCGGAATTTGTGATTATTTGATTCAAACAAACACATTTATACATCCATATCCATGGATTGCTGTGAACTGGGGCCTATACCAGCTGACTTTGAGGAAAAGACGAGATACACCACGGCCTGGTCACCAGCCAGTCCCAGGGACTTGATCTTGTACTCGTTACTCAACATTCATGGGTACCAACCCTTTGAAAAGTAAGTTTGGGTTTGAAATTTTATTTCAGATTTTTTTTTTTTTAATCCTGTAGTTTTGTCCGGGACAAGGATTTTCACTTGACAAGAAAAAAAAAAAGTCTGAAAATAAATTCACTGCAATCCTATTTTTAAAAGAAGACAAGGCAAATGCCTTAGCTTGATTTGAATGAGTATTGATTGACTTAACTCCCACTTACTGTTATTTACTGAGGGGAATAATTTTGATTATTCATTTTCTGTGGGTGCACATTGACAAATCTCATTTGCAGTCATGATAGACACTTGTGGAAGTAGCTCTCAGAACAGTTTGATATGAACCATTGGTTGTGACAAAGGAAACAAGGTTCTCGAACAAAACTGCGAGGTGATGTTTGTTAACCAGTGTGCCTCGCTGGACAAAATGTCGACGTTCTTGAAACAATGTAGTTCTTTAAACAATGTACACTTTGACGCAAATTTTCAAAAATAAGGCCAACCAATTGGTATTTGCATTTTAACCAAACACCGTTAGCCTTCTCTATCGTTTATTTATGGGATGACTGACATGCAAAGTGACTTTTTGAAATGTGTTTGCACAGCCTGTATCATTCGATGTACAGCGTGACTTTCAACTCCACTATGAAAATCAGCATCGCTCAATACATAGTAACGTAAATGGAAAAAATTGTACATTTTGTCAGTTTTCAGTGTGTTAAATACAAATATTGAGAATGCTAAACGATGGTCAAACTAGAATGTTAATTTCATAGAAAGTTAACCGCTTATTTACGCTGAGCAAAATTGTTTTGCTGCCACGTTTAGGAAAGGATGGAGCCGATACTCGGTCGCCACGTTAAACGGATTGAACATTCTTTGTAGGAAGCATTCTACAATTATTACTTTTACACTCAATGTGCCAAACGTGAAAACGTGTTAGCCGTCTTTAATGAACGGGTTCGTTCTTGTGCAAAGTGCGTGTCCGCGGATGAAAACTATCTTAACCTTTCACAAGTTTACGTTTACTTACGAACGCGTTTACGCACTATTGATCACTTTGTACTTTTAACAAGGAACAACAGTTTTACGTCCTTCAAATACTTTGGAGCAATTAAAAAATGTTGACGTAAACCTTTCAGATGTTTTACCTCAAGGGTCCACATAAACTTGGTTCTGTATTTACACTTGATAAAATATGAATGTCTTAAATCACCTGTCGTTGGATTTCAGCCGCTCTCCAGTGTTTAGTCGACATTCACCTCGCCCCACACCGGACAGCATAAAGTGGTCAAATAAATCCCGTCAAATCCGGTATGGTTTCAAAATAAAAGCGTTAAAAATTTTCAGCCATTTTAAAAAGTAAAGCCTATTTGTCAACTAACCGTCTCACGCTTTGTTCTGTGTATAAAGAAAGCTTACGTGTATTTTATGTATTTCAAACTGCTGCCTCTATTAAGATTTTAAACATATACAAATCCCAAATTATTAGTGGGGTGAGGCAAAAGACACAATTAATGCATGTTTAGAAAAAAAATATTGAAAAAAAGTCAGGGGGAACAAGTGATGAGAAACAGTCTTTTTAATAAGCATCACAATAAGCAGTTGATGAATTGTATATCCCACGTACAGTAAACAATAGCATAATGGGACTTCCCCTGGATGCAGTCAAATGTTATGAAAGATGAAAATGTAAATTGCGTATTAGTGACTTAAGTGCCGTTCAAATGGACAATGAAAAAAAAAACCAGTTACCATACAATAAAACACAGAGGGTGGGGACATCAAATGTCGTAAGACAAAATAAAACTACAACTTCCCTCAAACTATCAATCACATTTGAGGATTTCAAACCAGACCACTTGAGCGTTCTGGCCATAAAAATCCCAAAGTCACTTTCAAAGAAGCAGTAGCTGAATCTTTCGAGCACCTATTGGCCTCCCACTGAGTTCCTCCACTGCTATAACTGCCTCCTGTCGAGTCTCAAAAACCACGGTTGCGGTACCTTTAAATGCGCCGCCTCTGTCATACTGCAATGAGATGGATCCCGGGATAATTCGATATCCATGGCAAAAATCATAGATTTCTTCTACTTTTATTTGGAATGGTAAATTAATTAGCTTTACACATGTGGGCTCGGTAAAATCTTGCCTTGGTGGACCACCACCGCTACGAGCCCCGTTGCCCCTGTCAAATGAGTCGCCATAAGACTTATAGCCTGCATTCATTGGCATATTACCAGGATGAGGGCTCCTGAAGTCAGAGTACTCTCCATCACCAGAACCCTGGTACTCAGTAAATCTTCGTGGTGGCCCGGCGATCAACTCCCGCATCTGAGCATGTGTAATGTATTTGAGAGAAATCTTTGCGCCGAGAAACCTTTGTCCGTCGAGAGAGAGGGCCCTCATGGCAGTTGACTCGGAATGGAAGAGAACCAATGCCCTGCCAGTCCCTGCACCTGTATTGTCACGCAGCAAGTGCACGTCATCTTCTGAGAGATTCATCCCAAAGATGTCCAGGACCTCCACTTTACGCACGTCTAAGGGCAGATTTTGCACAAGCAAGCATTTCTCGGGGTCAGAATGATCCATGGTGTTGAATGGAAGCCTCTCATTATTCCTTCTGGAGTTTCCAGAAGGGCCACCCTCCATTTTCTGAGACTCAAAGGCGGCTATCATTTTTTCTCTTGAGATTGGCCGGATATGAATCAATCGATTGAAAAAGGGTTTTGTCTCCTGCTCGGATGCCTCACGATACTCTCGAAGAGTCTTAAAGAGTACAAATGCAGACCTGCTTTTGCGGTCGTCCAAATTCATGAACAAGATCTGGTCATCATCCAGTTTTGCGTGGTGAAAAAGTCTTTTCATGTCCTCAGTTTCCACAGCAAAGGAGAGGTTTTCCACCAAAACACAGTACTCCTCACTGGACGATGACCCTCTCTGGCCTACAGGTGACTGCGACCTCATATGGTATCCACGTCTTTCAAACTGGTCACCTCCCTGCTTAGCTCTCTTGGATTGCCTTGCGGTTGACCGATGCCAGTCGTATTCTGACGTGGGACAAATCTCCACATACCTAGAACCGATGTATCCCCTATCCCTTTTCAAGGCTTCCGATACTTCTGCAACGTTTGAAAATCTCACGAGACCCATCCCGTTGTTTTTTCCGGTGGCGTTTTTCAACAGGACGAGGTCAACGATACGCAAACCACTGAAAAATTCTGAAATCTCCCTTTCAGACACACTGAATGGCAGTCCTTTGAGAAAAACACACGGGGAGTCTTCATTTGAGTTTGAGGATCTCTTTTGGCGTGGTGGAGGACTGATGTCCGCTCTACTTGCTGACCTCTTGTTGGTGTCGGCCTCCACAGATCTTCGGGCATGCCTTGTGTCGTCTTCAACATTTCTCTTTTGCTCCATCTCTGCATTTATGGCACTTTGCTCAAATACACTCTGCATCTCTGCTTTGCTACTGAGCAGCAAAGTCACGGCCCCGCCCCTAATTTGGCCCCCCGAGCGCGTCATCGCTCTTCTCGCATCTTCATCAGAAGCAAAAATAATGAAAGCTTCCTCCTGCTCGCCTCCTATTATGTGTACACCACCATCTGGAATTTTGAGTCCAGTGAAGAATTTGCGAATATCCTGAGAACCGGCAGTGATCCTCAATCCCTGTAAACGGATGACGACTGCCATACTGAAGCACAAACAACAGCACCTGCAGACAGAAGGGTATAGAATAACATTATTCCCATCAAAGCCTTGGAGCTCTACACTCCTTTCCATTCCAACATGTCATTCACCACCACCTGATAAGCAACTCCATTTAAAACGGTAAGTCAGAAAATGTATTGAAGTCCACAGCTCAGAATGGCGACACCAAGCACAACAGCACTAAACTGATCAGCACTCGATTTTCAATTAAGTTGTCATATCATAGGTTTGGAGTCATCGATTAGCCTCTGCTCTACCCACGAGTTTAATTCATTCCGTGATCATGCTCGTAACGCAAATCACTCATATCTCAATGTCATCTTTCCACATTGCAAAGAATGGAAATGTCAATCTATTCTCGTGTTACTGCCAAATCGCCTGAGATGGCAATTTGGCAATGTGAACTAGAGTCACTTCCGTCTCAAAACACCACTCTAAAGTCAAAACATACACAAGACAAACCGTTAAACTCTCACCAACGCCTCTGGCACAATTTGCATTATAGGCTGAGAAACTAGTCAACATGTCTATTAATCACACCACTGCGGTTGCCAATTACGTAGCTTGTAAACAGAATGTTCGAGATACCCTGTTCGGTGAAGACATTTCAACGAAATGCAAGTCCTTAGGAACATCACTAATAAAGGAACCGTTTCCCCCAAATTCTCCCATTCAGAGAGGTCAGTCATAACCATCACTGGTCCAAACCTCTATCAAACCAATACTGATTGAGAAGCCACCCAGAACCCTACCAAAGTATTTTTCCGCAGTCCACAAGAACTGCATGTGGAGAAAGCGACATTCCTCCATCATGCATTTCGATGTGAAAGGCAGAAGTGGAAAATCGCAAAAGGTTCAACACTTTGAACCCAAATTTAGAGTGTGATACATCACAGCAGCGAAAAAATTTCAGTAATGCAAATCTAATTCACACTAAACATTGACAGCAACGCTTGTACATTTTCCGTTACTTGCCTACCAGCAAATAGTTTGAAAGAAAAACTAACAACCAATTGACAAAGCTTCATCGTTTGTGACAGCCTTTGTCCATCATACAAGCAACAGTACACCTACAATATCCTATCCAGTGTCCGACACTACAAAATAAAATTCCAGTCAATGACCAATCACAACTGAACACCGTGGATGCCCACCCTTTTGTTCACCAGCGTAGCCGTGCACAAAAGAGGGTATTAAAAAGTGCACAAGAGAATGTGGCTGTCCTCCACTTAGGACAACCAGTGACCCACATTACATCCACTATTCCTCAACTGCTGCAAAACAACATCAAGCAACAGACCAATAAGTAATTATGCTGTATATAAGTGACTCCCTCCCACTATGTGCGTCAAGAGATTAGATGTGTTATCGGATTAGGGCAATTTTGAAAAATAATCTCACATTGTGATTTTTTTCTGTCTCAGTAGTGCATTTGCAATTGAGTCAATCTGCTATTATTTTGTTCCAGGTGCTCTTCCCATGTAGTGTTTTTTTAAAACAAAGTTTTTTTTCTTATCTGCATCGGTATTACAATAAAATCCAGATGTATTTAAATATACATGAATGGTTTGGTATTATAGGATAGGCTACCGCGAAATTAAGGCAAATTAAAAAATATGAAAGAGTTTCTCTAAATTAATTAGAATTGTGAACTAACACTTTGACAATGACTTGCAGTCTTATAGCATTTACCACAATTTAAAATTCTACCAGACAAGTGTGGTGTAAATGGAAGTCAATAGCGCATCAAATCAGATAATGACAATAACGCAAACCTGAGGATTTATCACTGAAACTTTTCATGTTTAATTAAACAATATGTAAAGACGTGAACAACATTAGCATGACATAACATGAGCAATAACCACGTTTTTTTTCCATCTCAGTGGGAGGCCCTTATGCCACTTGCTGTCAACTGAAAACCTTAAAGTTGCTCGGGGCTCAGGTAAAGACCATTCATGGCTGAGCTTGTGAAGGCAATTGCTCATCATCTGAGCCCTCGGGCACTTGTGATTTTGTTTACGCTCGTGTGGCAAGTGGCAAAATGGCTGCCCCACTGATATGGATGAAAACCGGTGGATTCCGCTGCTTAAATCATATTTTAAAATACGCAATATGAATCCAAATACCATGTTGAGACTACTGGTGCCGCATAGAACTTCTATTTGTAAAGAACAATTTGGACTTGACTTCCCCTTTAGCACGTGTCTGTCTTTCTTCAAAAGGCTCAGATTTCAGACAATAATTTGTGAGTAAATAGAGACGAGATAATTATTTCAGTACATACAGACAGACAGACAGACCCGCACTTTTGGACATTTTGTGTTCAGTGCTTTGCCATGATATTTTTGCAATGGAGGATACACACTCAGGAAACGGTTGGGAGACACTGGAAATACACATCACTAACACACCACGCAATTGTATTCAAGGACGAAAGAATACCATATAATGTAAATGATGAGATTCAAACAACCATCTGCGGAAAATGACTAGCTTCTGAACGGACATTCAATAAAGCCTTACATCCACGCTTGAAACCAGTCTCACCCTGTAAATTACTGCAGGCCAAGTTGACGTCAGCTCCACAAGTCTGTCCGCCATTACAAACGTTACCCGTTGTGGCCATCCGCCCACGGTCAAACGACGCACATCCAGAAAGCAGTGTGCTTTATCCAATACCCATCCATCCCAAGGTCGAAGACATTATTTGAGTTCGCCCAACGCAGTAATGCTGCTGGATCGTCAGACAAAACGACTTCGGAAAATGCTAACAAACATTAGCCACAAACCTACCGAGGCCTCTCCCAATAATTCCTTCCAGATCCAAACAATGTGTTCAATATGACAGTGAAGCACCCACATTAACCAACAACACAACTTACAAAAGCGACAAGATGACTCTTGTACAAGTATTCGCAACAATGCGAACAAAATTTGGCACAGCTTAGATTCGCCTGCGTCTTCGCAGTTCGCAGCAGTCGTTGTTCGTCTTCTTCGCTCATAAAAAAAAAAACCCCAGCACTAACTCGGAATAAGTATACATGGCGCCACCCGCTGGCCGCGAGTCGCAACATGCATACAGTTCTTGTACTGTATTTTCAGGACACCGTGGAAAATTTATCGTGTGTTTATTTACAAAGCATATTTACTATAAAAGAGTAAGATTAGGTAAAATAAAATAACAACCATATTCAAAACAGCAGTGCCAACACTATTTATCGTCTACATGATCAAGGCACGCAAGAGTATTGAGAAAGAATAAGGATAAGAATAAGAAAACCTTTATTCGTCTCACAATGGAGAAATTCCCAATTTACAGCAGCAGTTTTGAAAGGAAGAAAGTAGAAGAACCAAAAGTATAGGAGCTGCTGTCAAGGCAGGCACTCTCGCAGTGCCATCTTTAAGTCATAATAACATAATAACAAAATAATACAACACAACGCATAAAACACAGAAGGTCATTCAATCTTAACCACTTTTCTGCATACTCTTTGTTATTTTAACCAGTTATAGATGAAACAGGAGAGGATCAAAGTGTCCTTTCACCAGTGGCTCAGGGACACACACTAAGTACAAAACCCATTTTGCCTTTTTACCTTGTCTTCAGACCAGATGGCACTTTTACAATAAATGTATGTTATGCTGATTTATTTTTGTTACTTTTGGCAGGTGGGCGTCACGGTGTTCAACTGATGAGCACATCCGCCTTACCGTGCAGAAGTGCAGGTTTCGATTCCCATCCAGCCTTCCTGTGTGGAGTTTGCATGTTCTATCTGTGCCTGCGTGGGTTTTCTCTAAGTACTCTGGTTTCACCCCCACATTCCAAAAACATGCATAGCAGGTTATTGAAACACTCTGAATTGTCCTGAATTGTGTGAGTGTGAGCGCGAAAGGTTGTTCGTTTATGTGTGCCTGGCAATTGACTGGCAACCAGTTCAGGGTGTCCCCTGCTGACTGCCAAAAAACAGGTGGGATAGGTTCCAGCATGCCCATGAACCTCGTGAGGATACCGGTAAGCGGATTAGAAAATGGATGGATGGATACATTTAGTAGGCCCAGCTGATATTCAATATTCCATTTAATGCTTTATTATTTGCAATTTTGTGTAAATCAACCTCAGTCCACTCTTATCGCCAAAAGTGATACATTTTGAGATTAGAAACATTCATGGGTTTGCCTGCGTATAATGTATTCTCAGTCATGCTAGTCATTCTATTCTCAGGGCATCGACTATTTTAGCTGTTTTATAAGGCATTTGTTTTGCCTCTCACCTGAGCATTTTTTGATCAGTTTATGTACCAAGGCTAGATAGGATCAGCTTTAGACTGACTGTTAGTGAGATTACCCAACTACTCTTTCAACATGGCAGTTGAAAAAGTTTTTCTGTTGTGGGCTCTCTCTGGTGCTTTTGGGTCATTGTCCTGTTGCATCCATCACCCAACCACCACTAATTCTTTTTTTGAGCTGGTAGTGAACCAATGTGTTAAAATGGATTTTCCTTAAGTATAGTTTAAGAACCCTACCTAAGAGCCAACCATCATTTTTATATTCGTGTTTTAAGGTTTAAGATATCCTTTATTTATTTACATTAATCCCAATGGAAAGTTTACAATTTTTACAATTCTCAGATTTTTTAAATATAATATTGTGCTTCAATACATTTTGTGTACTCTGAGTGTGTACATGTTTACGCGTGCATTGAAGCAAGCTGAATCAGTACAGTAGTTCTCTTTTGAACTTTTTTTTTCCCACATAAGTCTTGGCATCTTTATGAGTATGTAATCTTATGTTATATTATTAATTATCATTTTATGTTTGAGCATCATATTATTTCATGTTAAGCATACCTAAATTATATTCTGTTGTTTAATAATTGCTTAGATATGTTTTTATGTTGATAGGCTCTGATTGGCTGTTAAAGTAAGAGAAGCAGGAAGTGATTTTAGTTACGAGAGTTGTGTTCTCGAACGTGCTGCGGTGCAGACATCTTTTTCCCCTCCTTTTAATAAACTTCATTGAAGGATTCCATCTCTCCTTTTGTCGTTCGTGAAGAAGAGCTATCCACTAGAAACAACGAACTCCTCAACTTACAAGTACTTTTGCCACCTCTCATGAACACCATTTGCCCATCAAATTAAGCGTGGACAAAACACACGTTTTGTTTGCTAATTTGTTTTCTCGTATCTCTTGCACATATTTGATATGTCCCAGACACATTGTTGGACCGGGGCCAGGGTGATTTACAGTTCAGTGTTGACTATAGGCCAGACCATGCCAGCTGTGTCCGTGCATCATGTGACGTCGCTGCAACAAGACACACCAAATACCGCAGAGGAAAATATAAACGTCTCGTTTGTTTCTAGTGGACCGAAGCGTCGGATAACTTGAAGCATATCGTGGGGGATTGTTCTCGTTGCCGACTCAATTTTTGTGAAGAGACACGACTCGCACTGTGTTCAAGTTGGCTAAGTGTGAGCTAATGCTAGTTGGGTAGCACAACATTGACTGAGGCGCAGCGGAGCCACTCAGCAGCAGAGCGTCAGCCGACCATCACCTCTGACAACCCCGGACGCATTTGACGTGGGAACGCATTGGGGCTTGATGTTCGGCGAAGGACACTGTCTTGGGAATTTCGAAGATGGAAGAGTCTCTTGACCTAAAACACTTTCTAAAGTGAGTATCCCCTAAAAGATGCAAGTGTTTACTTACGTTGTATGGATTCAAGCGAACCATACATGCAACTAAGCTAAAACAAAACCTCCCCCCTGCTAGCATGCTGGTGATGCCGGATGGACGGTTTCATGAAACCAGGGCGTACTACTGTTCATAACGCCTGCCAAACAAATTTCTGCAAATTATTCACTAAATAATGTTTTAAAATCAAACGAGATGAATAACAAGGGTTGTAAACGATGACGTTAGCCTCCACGCTGCTAGTTACATGTAACCTAGTTAGCCGCTAATGCTCACCGAAGATTAACCTAGGCACAGAAAGACAATTGATGACTCCCCTCTTGGGCCAAGTCGAACACAAATACTTACATCGATTTTTCAAGCATAACATGTAAGACTCATTGGGGATATTTGAATCAAAACAGACGAATAAACCATGTCGATGCTAATATTAGCTTACAGAAGTTAGCTCTGTTGGGTTGGGCATTTTTGTGTAACTTATCATCAAAACGTAACTGTTGTGATAAAATTGCGGCCGGTTGTCCGTTAACCATAACCGCATTTCATGTATCAACCATGTATTTTACATCGGACTCAAGTGGAATCGATTGAATTGCCTTGTACATTACACACTCGCTTTGAAAATGGACAGGAACTGGCTTTTAAAAGGCCATGTCGGGCTGCACTAGAGCTTCCCGCACAGGCCATGTTGAGCCTCCTTTGCAAATGCTTCCAAATAACCAATGTTTATTTACAGTATGTTATTGTTGTATGACAATAACGAGTTATGTAACATTATATTTTACATTCCTGGGGTGGTTCCTTAGCCTTACCAATTACAATGGTGTCCCTACTTTTAATCTTTATGATTCCGTTTTTCAACAAGCTGACTTTTTTATGTGTTCATATTTTTCTTGGGATGCAAATCCACATCCACATATCAAATCCACACTGAATAAAATCAAGCACAAGAGACTGACAACATAGTCTGCCTGAAAGTATGCGACTGCTTTACTCTTTGCAGTCATTGATAACCATCTTGAGAGAAGGCTTCAGTGGAAGTCATCCAAGCCAACGGTCAACAGCATGTGCTCTCTTCATGCATAGGCTAACACTATTCAATAAGTGCCTCTGTTTGATAAGGCAAAACGCTTGTTGGACTTATTGTTGGCTATTATGGACACACACCGCAGTTCATTGCAAATCTATCTTTCTTTTTGCCAGGTGTGGCGTCACTTTGGAGGGTTCGTTTCTCTGATTTGGATTATTCTTGGCCAAGCAACGTCCGCAGGCCCACTAATCCTAGACGAGTTTCTCAATGGACACTCTGCTCAAGTCAGAAATCAGGTATTAGATGGCAGACAACACAGAATTTACTGTGTATGAGGTGTTGAGGTTGAAAAAATGTTGAAGTAACTAGGGAAGGGTATTGTTAAGAATCTCACAATTCAATTTCGATATTTCAGGTTATGACTTGATTTGACATTGATTGAATCACAGCATTAATACATAAATAGAGGTACATTTAGACTATTTTGCTGAAGGTCACTTGAAGGTGTTATGGTCGACAGTGGCCTTCCTTTTAATTGAGTCACCGCAAAGAACCTCATGGCCAAATGAAGTTTCTGCAAATGTTCCGTAGCGACTGCTTTCATTTGGTAATATATTAACTAAATTTTGATGTTTGGGAAGTGTTGGTGTAGAGGTCTAGTGAATAGCCCAGTTTATAAAATATGTTGAAGGTGTTCAGTTATGTTGAGATCTGTTGGTTACTGATATCAATGTCTAATTACTTTTACAACTGCAGGCATTCAGTGAACCATTTTTTAAATATGAGTGTATAGTTGATCCAGTCGAGTCTGTCAAAGAATACTTGTTGACCTCTGATTTTTAGAGGTTGTTATTTTCCCCTTGAAATAAATGGAAAGAAAGAATAAACTGTCACCCTCATAAGTCATTTATTCAATGGCAAGCCAATGTTTTAAGTAACATTTGCTATTTTCTCCTTGAGTGTCATATAATTGTAAAACAAAAATAATCAGTGCTTAGTTTGCACAGCGTAATCTGTCAAATCTCAGATGTGCCTCACATTAATATTCTTTACTGTCAAAAAGTTAACCACCGTTTACAGTAAAATGTAAAAGCAATAAAATGTACTTTTTAGTTCTTTGAATGTATGTTGGTGCTGGGGTTGTCCTGTGGGTGGGTTTATCCAATCCTGCTCTTATTGAGTCTGGTTACTTACAAATAAGTTGTGGTGCGTAATTACGCACCTTGATGAGGCTTCAGGTACTTTTGAAATAAGTGTTGCTTATAAGACACCAAAATGTAAAGAAAAAAACAAAACACGCATTGAGTTAATTAAGCCTTTGAGACTCCTTGCGTGACGTCAAGAACGTTGGCGGCTTGTTTTAAATAACTTTTTAAAAAAAGCATCAAGAAAAGCAACAAAAAACAGGTATTTCGCAAGAACTTTCTGAGCCTTTTTGATTTGCGTCTGGTAGGGCTGTGCACGAATCGGTTGTGATTGAAACTGAGCAGCTAATTGGCTAACGCTGGATCAGAATTTTCCCACTCAAGTCAGAATGCGTCATAGCACAGTGTCATCAGAAAGGAATCTTTGGATGGCAACGCTTGTGATGTGGGCACGAATATGGTGTGTGCACAACGACTTGTGATGCATGAATTTGACCCTTTAAAGAATAAAAACAATGGGCTTAGTCCCTGCATTGATATTTCTGTTGGCGGAAGAGTGCTACAAGTCCAACAAATGTCCGAGCATCACAGAATTAATAATAAACTAAAAATTAACTTTAAGCGATACATTTTTGTGTCGACCAGTTTTTGTGGTCAATTCAACTGAGTCGGTTGAATTTTTACCAGCCCTTTAAATGATTAAATGGTAAACAAATATGCAAATGCACGTTACATATACAAGTCCAGGCAGAAGTATCTGGGAATTTATTGTTCGAGATTTCACTGTATTAGTGTTTGCTTCGTCTTCATGCAAATATGTTGAACTTTGTTCTTTCATGTCTTCCGTTTTTACGTTTTATGTAGTGTTGCCAACTTTCCAGAAATTGCAACACAGTGGTAGCAGGTAAATACAAAAGTCATCCGATTAAGATTGCTGTAACCTGGTTCTGAGTCATTTTTGTTTCGACGCAATTAGTACATATAATATTGGCAGTAAGGCTTGCATACGTTTAGCCTTTGACTGGTGTGAGTGTAGGCATTTTCTTGTAGCTGCTTTCCTGCAAATTTGTCTTGAATGCTGCATTAGCGATTGGGGGGGGGGGGGTCCTTAAGGATCAAATGACCCAGATACCAAGCACACTTAGTGAGCTTGCACCAAGGAAAGCACTTATGTACTTTTATCAGCCAAATGAGAACGAAAGAAAAGTTAATGAATTGCAGTCTTTTTACATGTTGAATGAAAACACCTCTTTGCTAATTTCTCAGTTGTTCACAATGATGTTCACGGTTGAGTAAGCAAAGGCTTTAACTGTCAAATCGAGACAGATACAGCCATTGGGTTTTCATATTTCTGAGCCATATTTGCAGAAACTATTAGCCGTTTCATGATTCGTTTTTATCTGCTTTTATGGGAATACCCACATCGTAACACATTCCATGCACCCTTGGACCTCTCCACATTCCTAAATTATGCAAGTATTGGGCAGGCTGCTGCCAGTGGTGGGCAAGTCATTCTGTCAGCAGCTGTCATTATTTCAGGCCGGCCCACGTGGACCCAGTACATCCCTCGTCTGTGACAGCCACTTGGCTTCAAGAATGTATTACCTGCATCACACGCAGGCGCCGCACAAGCCGACATGCAGCTAGATCAAGAAAAAAAATAAAAATAACATTTGTCTACTTGTGCAGTGCCTGCGTGTCGTACAAGTATGTACCTACTCAATACCAATTGGCTATCGCCAATAACTCAGACGGACTGGGCCGGCCTGAAATAATGATGGCCTGATGACAGGCGGATTGATGTACCCATCACTGGCTGGTGCCATTACTGTTGAGCCAGTAAGTCAGCTTGTGTTGGTTCAAAGGCATCACTGCGGGTAGATGTATAGATGTCATCAATAATGAACATTTCCTCTTGCGAATAGGCTTTACACGATCCAGATTTTTCGTTTTGATCGGGGAGTTTAAATAAACGGATCTGATGACAAGATGAATCAATTCGTCTGTTTAAATAATTTATTTACTGTAGATACTTATGTACTGATTCAATCGGTCATGCCCAAAGCAGGTAATTAAAAAAAAAAAAACAACAACAACAAAAATGCAAGGAGTGTGATTTGATTTTAAGACGTTTATTGACAAACAAGCAGAACTTAATTTTTAGTCACAATGTAGGTGCAGTCAAGACATGCTGTACCTAAAATTACAGCTAAATATTTGAGTTGGTATCTTTTAAAAATTATTTGAATAACTTGTGGATTTGTGAATTCTTAGCAGAATGAAGTGAAGTGGGATGGTGACCTTGGATAATAGTCGTCTTATTCTGTGTTGATGGGACTTTTGCATGGCAAATATAACCCAAGTAAACATAAAATGCAACTTGCCTCCCTTGTTAAATCATGAACTGTGGCTAAGCAAAATGTTTTTGGAAAAGCCGAGTTCATTTTGACTGACCAACACCTAAGCCTGATGACCTGCAGACTAGTTCAATCAATAAATCACCTGACAAAATGAAGTCAGCCAAAATATCTCAAAAAGCTGCGACAAAATGCCACGATCCAAAGGCATCCAAGAAAAGACGAGGAAGAAAGTAATTGACATCTTTCAGTCTGAAAATGTTTACAAAGCCATTCTTATAACTTTAAGGCTCTTGTGGACTATGGTGAGAGTCTTTTCCCAAAAGTGAAGAAAGCATGAAACGGTGGTACACAGGCGGACTACAAAAAATTACCCAAAGAGCACGACGACGACTCATCCAGGAGGTCACAAAGTCTGCTACAGAACCAAGTGTTCTGCCTCTGTACTAGAAGTGTTGTCTCGTGGCCAACAATGTTTCTTATTCAAAAGTCTTTATTTTTACAGTAATGTAGTGGCCCTAAACATTTTTGACATACATTGTACTAATAAAGGGTTCTTTTCTCTCTTATATCTCCATGCTGTTCCGATGTATCTCAGAGACGAAGGAAGTGGTGCCTCGGTAAGTCCATTCAATGAATTTGAATATGTGTTAGACCAGTAGTTCTTAACTGTTGTCACCCTGGGACACGAAGTTTACTATTGTTGCGATGTGACCGTTATTATGTGTTCTATCTCTGACTAGTGCTGTCACTGTCAAATATTTGTAGAATTGTTTTTTGCCATCGATTAATTGACAATCTGATTAATCTGTTTTATTTTCCATGGAACTGTAATACAAAACAAGCCCCTACCCCCATTACTGTTTGTTAACAATTCCTTGTTTATTTGATGTTGTTTAATGATAAAAAACAAAAAACAACTCTCAACAGTCAAGGTAACAACAGTCACACAAGAGGGATTGACATTGTACTCACCAACCTGTTTGAAACCGACTCCTTTTCTGGTTCGGTCATTGTTTTCCAAAGTGAAAACTTTCAAGCTTTCAATTCCGCGGAGAGATTTGAAATCGGCAACAAATTCCACCATTGCCGATTCCTGCGGGGACTATACCATATCACAATGTAAAAAAATATAGTTTCTCACAACTCGCCCACAACAGGTCAGTGGTGGGTCCCAGCCCACCAGTTGAGAATCACTGTGTCAGTTGAGCAAACCTGAAGAAATTCAAATCACAGCAACTTTTGATTGTGTACTTAATTGTCTAGCATGGACAGCGGATTCAAGCAATTATAGGTTCTGTCTCTCTTTTGACTGTAGGTCAAGGTCGAGGGCCTTTCTAAGGCAGCTCTCATCAAAAGTTTGTCACCTCGAGTCATGCTGTCCAACCATCTCTTGCCGAAAGGGACCAAGATGAAGGTCAACCTGGAGGATCAGAGTCGTCAGAAAGTGTCCTTCAGCTTCTCGCAGACCAAGAAGCCGCTGCAGAGCATTTTTGTTATCCCCTCAAGCCCCGAAAAGTCTGACACTGAACCTCACACTGCCTCATCACAGCCCACAATTGACAAAGGAAGGGCTTCTGACAGTAAAAATGAACAAAAGCAGCAGCCTTGTGCAGTGCCAATTTCAACGGAACCGGCATCTTCCCAAGTTCCAAACTTTGCTGCTAAGCTGAAAATGGATTTGGCTAAGATGCATTTCAAGAAGCAAATTCTCAGTGTGTCTGTTACTAGAGAAAACCTAACATCTGTTCTTCGGGATGAGACACCCACCCCTAATTTGCTGGTTTTGCAGAAATCGCCAAGTAACATTGAAACCAAATTTTCAACTTTGCAGCATCAGAACCCTGTAAGTGTCTTCCCTTCTGAGGATATTCACTGTCACTCATCTGAGAGACGGACAGTATCGAGTCTCGAGAAACCTGCTGCATCCTCAGGAAAAGAAGAGGAAAATTCCACGAATGAACAGGATACAAATGTGTACAAAAGGAAAACCAGGTCACAAACCGATAGACGAACAGAGACCAACGATCCAGTCCCGATGATGTCTTCCAGACGCAAATCCGTCGACTCCAAAAGTAAAACAAATTTGGAAAACAGTCACAAAGCAGTAATAAAAAGGTCTTCCCCTCGGTCATGTGGGGAGGAAAAGGAAAAAAGCTCATCAAAGCGATCTGAGAATCATGAAAGGTCAACTAGTTATACAAAATCGGACCGTGATTCTAGGTACACCTCGTCGCGGTCACTGCGATCAGACAAAGATCGTAGAAGATCCAGATCAAGGTCTAGATCCAGGTCTAAATCTAGAAACTCTCGTACCAGTTCATCTCACCCAAGATCAGAGAGATCGAGGGGTGATAGAGGGTCCCGCTCAGACAGGTCTTATTATCATGATTCCGATCGCAGATCATACAGGGGTTCTCCACGAAGAGACAGACGACGATCTCGTTCTCGCAACGACAGAACGCGGGACAGCTCGGACTCTGAAGATGACCATCGCAAGACGAGGACAAGGACAAGTGACTCCAGTCGATCATCCACCTATTCAAAGTCCTCGTCCTACTTAAAATCCGACAAAGGATCTAAATCTACGGATTTGCCACATTCGTCAGAGTTATCGAAAAGAAGTCAAACATCTTCTTCGACGTCAGAAAGGACTACTTCAAAGCGACTGTCAGACTCCGACCCCCAGCGCAAAACCTCTCCAGGTGTGGAAGCCAGGCATTATAAAACTAGCAGCAGTCATACATTAGACACTAACAGAAAATCCATCTCTTCCACTCAACATACCCGTCTGGATAGTGAAAAACATGAGCATGAAAATCGCCTGAAAAGCAGCGCGAATGACACCGAGTCTGATCAAAGGAAAAAATCACTGGCAGGCTCCGTTTTAGAGGAAGCTTGTATAGAAGAGAAAATGGATCGGCTTGACTCTAAACAGAACGCCTGCTCCAGATCTTCCGAGGAAACCAGTGAACACGATAGACAATCAAAAGACATATTTCATGGCCCCAATGATGAACCAAAACATGAAGCTACTGTAAAATCATGTTTGCTCGGCGAAAAGGAAAAACACGGTGTAAATTGTATTGAAAAGCAAAGTCAGGATGACCACCAGGATAGCCAGTTGACAGAGACGCATCATAACAGGTTAGATGGACCAAAATCAAGCCTCGAAGTGGAGAAAGAAATAGCACCGGCTGTCAGCTCAAATGAGAGTATGCTGTATATAAATGCCACCCTTGAAAAGCTAAACAATATGAAGGATATTTTTTCTCCTCAAAATATACCACATGTGACTTCAAGTGCAACTGCTGTAAGTTTATTCGATAGTAGTGATGTTATAGTGCACAGCAAGGACATGAAAGATGTCGAATCTTCTCAAGTTTCAACGCCTGCGCCTAATGCAATTGATATAGCTGCCGCGCCTGATGCTCAGAGTTGTAAACCGACGGAAGTGGTATGTAATGTGATTGCCACTGAGCAGGCTAAAAAAAACGCACCTCTACCATCAGAGCAGTTATTTGAAACTGAGAATATGAAGACACTTGAACAAAGGGCGGACCCCGCTAAACAGAGCAGTCCGACTAAAAAGTCTCGGTGGGATATTGTTGGGCAGAATGGCCCAGGCAGCCAAGAGTCACAGCATACACTTTGCGGCGAACAACCGAAAAAGGCGGTCTGTGTGAAAAAAATAGAATTTTCCAAAAACCAAAGTCAGATAGAAATAATACAGAGCACGCATTCCATACCGGAGCAGGAGACGGAAAGGCCAAAGCAGGAAAATAGTTACGACTATGGCGAATCTTCACAGGGTATCACTGGCATTAACCATAATCAGAAAGCGAACTTCGTGCAGCCTCTGTGCAACAGTGATGCAACTCGGGTCAACAGTGTTGCAAAAGTGGAGAGCTGGAATGGTAACGTTGAAGAAAAATCTGAAGATAATGCCCACACGAATGAATCAAATAATACATTAGCCAGTCCAGAAGCTGGCGGAGGACAGAGCGAGGCCAGTGATAGTGACAATTCAGAATACGACTCTGATTGTGATGAGGCAATAAAACGACTGCACTCTGTTGTGGTTGTGCCAAAGAATTCGACCGTAACAAGTGACTCACATAACGCCGGGCCTTCTTCGTGCAGTCCAGTTATTTCAGAATCCCACATTACAAATGATTTGGCCAATGTGAGTCGTCATGAAGTCCAATATCAAGTCAACTCTCAACAAAGACTAGAGGGTGTTTCGTACCACACTGGTGCTCTTTGCCAATCCCAGAGTAATATGATTGATAGCACGAGTCATTTAGAGGGTTCCGGCGCTATTGGTGTTTCACAGCCTTATGGGACTTTTCCGACCAATGTCCACCAAGGTGTCGCTAATTTCACGCACAGCCTTGACGGTTCTGGACATTACGCCCAATTGCAAGGTCAGCATTATGTTAACAATAGCCGTGAAGTGATGCACGCACATTACCAACATTCTGCCAGTGTTGACAGCATCAACGACTGCGGTGGATTCACCCCAAGCTGGAGCGTTTCACAGCCAGAACAGCCCAGTAGTACATATCAACAGCCGGACAGCAGTCATGGGCCACTGTTACCCCAATCTAAACTTTCAGAAACATTTCCTAGCGCACAACTGCATGGACACCACAATGTCTCTTGGAACCACCAAACCTCAGACAAGCAGATCAGCAAAACTCCCTACCTCCATCTTTATCAGGAACTTGCAGGTGAAATCCACCCAGACTCACTCACGAATGACCACGACGATTATTGCCGGGCTAAACCGTCCATTCAAAGCAAAGCAACCGTCGACCACAGTGAACCATTGGGGCCGTCGGGTTTTGTACAAGGTCACGAAATAAGCAGCAACAGCAAGTGGTCCGCCGTGCCTGACCTACCGAGAGAGGACATCTTCAAGAACCACAGAAGCAGGGGCCCTCCCAAGAAAAGACGGCCAGAGATCGAATCGGATTCGGACAACGAGGCTGAAGCTGGACCCGCTGCCAAGAAGGAGCGTCAAGGAGACGCTGAGAATGCGAAAGAAACTCAAGTCAAAGTTGATGTGCTTCGTCCATCACTCACTCTGCAGCACTTTCAAGACTCCAATCGATGGAAAGAGTTTGCCAAGACAAAGAAGATGCCCCCATATTTTGACCTGATCGAAGAGAATCTATACCTAACGGAACGGTAAGATTTTCACAGATTCAAACGATCACATGTTGTTTCAGACTTTGAAATCTTTTGAATGTTTGTAGAAAGAAGAGCAAATCTCATCGGGATATCAAGAGGATGCAGTGTGAGTGCCAAGTGCTGCCGAAACAGGACCGGTTAAGGGGAATATTGGCGTGCGGGGAGGACTGTTTAAATAGGCTGCTGATGATTGAATGGTGAGTTCAGAGATACGCAGAACACGTTTGCGTTGTTCGAGGAAGCTCAACACAATGATTTGTTTTACCATAGCTCATCACGCTGCCTGAACGGACACTATTGCTCAAATCGGCGCTTTCAAATGAAGCAGCACGCTGACTTTGAAGTCATCCTCACCGAAGACAAGGGCTGGGGGCTCCGTGCAGCAAAGGACTTGCCTTCGTAAGGATTTCACTGAAGGGCTAGCGTTGACAGCTGCGCTGCGGAATGAATATCGGGGTGATCTTGACACGCGTGTGTTTTGATTCTATCATAGAAATACCTTTGTGCTAGAATACTGCGGGGAAGTGTTGGACCACAAAGAGTTCAAAACAAGAGTAAAAGAATATGCACGTAACAAGAACATCCACTACTATTTCATGGCTCTAAAGAATAACGAGGTAAGTAAATTCAGGGGGAAATGCAGTGCTCACAAATATTTGTAATTATTACAGCTAATTAGACGATTATATGAAATGCTTGACTTTGCATTTTGTCTCTCCAGATCATCGATGCAACACTGAAGGGTAATTGCTCTCGCTTTATGAACCACAGCTGTGAGCCCAACTGTGAGACCCAAAAGGTACATCGGCCAAAGGAAGTAGTTGGAGTAACACCGCTGAGTTAACATGCGCATTCGCTGACTGTTGATTTTCATCTCATTTCAGTGGACAGTCAATGGCCAGCTTAGAGTCGGGTTCTTCACCACCAAGGCAGTCAGTGCAGGAACCGAACTGACATTTGATTACCAGTTTCAGAGATACGGGTATTTCTTTTATTTATTCATGTGTGAAATCCTAACAGAATAGTTAAATGTTTCACGAATGCTTTAATTGTCCTCCGGTTTAGGAAAGAAGCCCAGAAGTGCTTCTGTGGAGCTCCCAGCTGCAGAGGCTTCCTGGGGGGGGAGAACAGAGTCAGTGTCCGTGCAGCTGGAGGGAAGATGAAGAAAGACCGGACTCGAAAGAACGCTCTCACCACAGTCAGTTCACTTCACTTCTGGGAGCTGCTCAAAATGGCTTCTTTGTAATACTTTTGGTTTGTGTGTTGGGTTTACAATCAATGTTTTGTAGACGTCGAAGTCATTGTTTGATGTAATTCGGACAGCTGGAATACACTTTTCATCTCTTATGTCTGGTGCTCTTTAGGTTGATGAGGAATTGGAGGCGTTACTAGAGAATGGCGAAGGGCTTTACGATGGCAAACAAGTGGTGTCGCTGTGCAGGCTTATGGTTCGCGTGGAAAACATGGAACAGAAACTCACCTGTCTCAAGCTCATACACGTAAATCAACATTAAAACAATGTTAAAGCACAAGGTGCGAACGACTTTAAATCGCATTTTTTAAAAAATGTTTTTTGTGCCATGCAGGACACACAGAATCCATCATGTTTGAAGCAGTTCTTAGATCATCACGGCTTGTCTTTGCTTTGGATCTTCATGGTTGAGATTTCTGAAGCAAAGGGCAACTGCGCTAATAACATCAAGCTACAAACCGAGGTGTGCTAAGTGCCGTCTTGCCATCGAGTCATTTGGAAGGTAATATTAGTGTCGGTATAAAAATGCACAATCCATTTATCTCCAGATTATGAAGACCTTGGCTGTGCTACCCATCTCCACTAAGAACATGCTGGAAGAGAGTAAAGTCCTGACCTTCATTCAGCGATGGGCCCAAACAAAAGCACTCCCTCAGCCCACTGAGATGGACGGTTACTCAAGTGAGAACACTTCTCGTGCTCAGACGCCCCTCAACACCCCCGATGGTTCCTCCTCCAAATTGGGACCAGAATGTGACAGGGACACCTCCAAACCAGCTGTGGATCGCCGCCTTAAAATCATCAGTGAAAACAGTCTGGACAGTGCGCTTTCAGATGCCAGCAAAGCATCTGATGGCAAGGAGGAGGAAGAGGAAGATGATGATGAGGAAGAAGATGAGTCTGCTCAGACTGTACTACCTGATGACAAACAACATAAGGCAGACGCGGTCAATGACGCCTCTCATCCAATGAGAGACAGTCCAGACGAGGAGGTGAAAGACACCAAAGAGCAGAAACAGGAAGAGACAGAAATGGCTTCAGATGGAGGGGAACAAATTCAGGTTGAAGAGGTAAAAGAGCAAATTGAGTTGGAGGTTAAAGTGGACATCAATGTCAAACCGGAGAAGGAACTTGAGGTATCTGACAAACCGAGTGGAGAAGAGCTGACTATCCAGGCACCAATAGAAATGCCCGAAGTAGAAGGTGACCATCTTACAGTTGAGATTCAGGACCCAGAGATCGAGTCAGTTCAAATCAATATTCCTCAGGCTCTAACTGAACAGCCTGCAGAGCAGGTGGTAGCCAAGACTGAAACACCGGAGGCTGAAACTCCTCCTATTGGCTCCGAGGCCCAACTGGATGCACCTGCCCCTGTTGCTCCCCCAAGTTCTGACACCCCAGAGGTCAGTTTGCCCACTGAAGACACACCAGCACCTGCAGATACGCCAGCCATTGAAACGCCTTCTCAGGATGAAGAGGAAGGTGTTTCCGACGTGGAGAGTGAGCGGAGTCAAGAGCCCCAAGTCAGCGCTTTGGACATTAGCAGCATGGCAGCCAGGCTTTTGGAAAGTTGGAAGGATCTCAAGGTGAGCTCACAGTTTAACTGAAAGGCAGACAAACGAGTTAAGTTTTATTTGTCTGTAATCTCTTTGTATTATAAACCGGTAATGTTGCGGTACACGCAGCTTTCTTTCATGCAGAGGGTGCAGGTTCACTTACTGGTCAGTGCGCCAATTACCAACCGCTGCCGGTCCCAAGCCTGGATTAAAAAAATAAAATAAAAATGGTGGACTGTGTCAGGAAGGGAATCGGATGTAAAAGTTGTCAACAAACGTGATGACGCACTGTGCCCACTCCTGTTGGGACCAGATTGAACTCACAAGGATCAAATTGGGATTACATGTATTCTCATAAACCAGACATCAAATTATCTGATTGATTTTCAGGAGGTGTACAGAATACCAAAGAAGAGTCAGGTAGAAAAGGAAGCCAATGGTAAGTACATTTTCCAGCTCTTCAATCGTTTTCATAATTTTGGGTGAAATGTTATTTGGACCGACCGCATTGTCTCAAAACAGATCGCAGTCGAGATCGCGACACAACTTTGACCCCACGCAACACCTCAGGTAGTCGAGAGCGTGAAAGGGAGCGTGAAAAGGATCGCGACCGGGACAGAGACCATGACCGGGATTGGGAAAGGGACAGGGAGCGAGACAGGGATCGGGAGAGAGAAAGGGACCGGGACAGGGAGCGTGATCGAGACAAAACCCCACGCAGCACTGAGAGACGGAGGCGACGGTCCACATCACCACTCCCCTCCTATGAGCGGAGCAGTCGGCGCACTGAGGAACGGTATGAATTCCCGCCATCCGGAGCGTTTGACCTTTGTGCTCTCTAGGATGTCGAGCAGTGTTGGTTTTGTGTGGATCATTTCAGGTTCGACCCGTCAAAGACACCGAGGGGTGTTAGCGGCAAGGAGCGCAACAAGCTGTCTACAGAGGAACGCAGGAAGCTGTTTGAGCAGGAGGTCGCTCAGCGGGAAGCCCAGAAACAGCAACAACAGCTGCAGCAGCAGCAACAGCTCCAAACTATGGCCTATGACCCCGCCTTGGCCTATGCCTCCACTTCTGGCTTCATCACCTACCCACCTGGATACCCCCTCCATACATTTGTGGATCCCACCAACCCCAACGCAGGCAAAGTACTACTACCCACCCCTACAGCTGACCCCACCATGACCTATGAACAGACTACTCCCCAAAGACTTGTGTCAGAGCTTGGGCTTCCCTCGCCATCATCCACTTCACAAGCCACTCCTGTTTCTAATATCTCTCAGCACATCACCACCGCCAACCTCACGCCTGCAGACACCCAGCAGTATGCCCAGCCCGCCGTCGCAGCTCAGGATTCGAGCGTGTCTGTCCTCTCCGTGCCCGCCCAGACGGCGCCCCAGATCCAGGGCCAGCAGGGCTACGCCACTCTGTGGGACCCCGCCACGCAGCAGGCAGTGACTGTGCAGACGCAGCCAGCGCAGCAGTACGCCACGGCCCCGGCGCAGGGCGCCACACAAACGGCAATCTACTACCAAGGCCAGCCGTGCCAAACTATCTACAGCATCCCCACTGCATACCCTCAGACCAACACGCCAGTCATACAGGTGGGCTAGTCATTATGTTGCATCGGTACTGAATGTTTCATCCATCATGTCGTGTGTGTATTTAGGACTAGGATGACGTTACAACTCAAAGAACACTTGATAGGATCTAATTTTGGGAATTTAGCAGGATTAGGCCTGGTTAGTACAGTGGTACAGTCATAGAATAAATTCAACTTGAAAATCGTATTTGGAGGGGTTATTGATTGGGGGTTACAAGCAAGACAGCTCAACTTGGTGATGGTCTTTCAATTCTGAAAAGTACACAGGATTTTTTTATATTTATTTCTCATTTCCCTAAATAATTCATGTAGATGACGCTCATCAACTCATCAACCTTTAAGAGTGTTATTTGAAGGTTTTTGACGAAAAAAAATTATTTTTAAGAAATTAAACATACTGTTACAAATAGTTACACACACTGATGCTCACACTTGGTGTGGCCCTTGATTCATTTTTGTAAGTTAGACTATTGGACCTGCCCAGATTTGAGTTGTAATAACACTCTTCACCACTAGGTGACATGTCTTACCTGTTCTCCAGCTGTCTCTTCCGTGAGAGCCGAAGGGAGGGCGCATATTTCACGGCGAAATGCAGCGCCAAAAGCAATTTAGACTAAGTATGCTCACCAAAATCAAAGGCAAACTCAGAAAGTTAGAAACGCTATCTGCAATGAAAAATTTTATCTTAAGTCCCCACTGCAACAATCGCAAAAGTACACAAATAGCTTAGCGATTGCTTCTCACTGAAGCATTTACACTTTTCAAACGCAGCAGGATTTAAGTCGACCAGCAACTTTAAAATCAGATTCATGAGTGAATAATTATTTACAAACGTTTGAGTAATTTCTTCCATGAAGTCCCACCACTAGATGTAGTTATTCTTTGTCATGTGCTTTTGCAGGCGTACTCCGACCCCTCAGCCAGCTATTTGCACGGCCAGACGGTGTATCCTGGCCATCAGCAGGGTGTGGTGGTGCAGCAGGGAGGCACAGTCACCACCATCGTTACCTCCCAAACTGTCCAGCAGGTAATAAGGTCACCTTAATTCACAATACACTTCACAATCCTGTCTCAAAATATCTTTTTAGACTACCGTGCGCTAGTTTTTGATTTTTTTTTTTTTTTTTTTTTTAATATATATTGGTAACTCACCTTTAGATGTTTGCTTTTGTACGTTTTGTTTTTGTTGTAAAGTGTCCTTGAGTGTTTTGGAGTTCAAACTACCGTAGTGTCATGACAACAAATGAGCACAAGGGTCACATTGCCTAAAATAATTTGAGCAAAAATTTGTACTTTGCCGCATGCAACATTTAGTCACAAGGGGGTAGTGTCCATCTACATTTCACACGACCAAGAGCTCCGTGGAGGCATATGAGTTTTATGTATGCTGATTAATAATATAATAATAATACATTTTATTTGAAGCGCCTTTCAAAACACTCAAGGACACTTTACAGGGGAACAAACAATAAGACAAATAAAGAATAAATAAAAGCAGAGATAAAATTATAAATACAAAAATATATTAAGTGGAGTAGGCCAGTCTGAAAAGGTGAGTTTTAAGCTGGGTTTTGAATGTGGGAAGGGAATCGATGTTGCGGATGTTGGGTGGAAGTGAATTCCAGAGTTTGGGGGCAGAGCGGCTGAAGGCTCTGCACCCCATTGTGCTGAGACGGGCAGAGGGTACAGAGAGGTGGAGGGAGGATGAAGACCTGAGTGAGCGGGAAGGGATAGAGATCTGAAGAAGATCAGATAGATAGGGGGGGGCAAGGTTATGGATGGCTTTGAAAGTGAAAAGGAGTATTTTGAAGGTGATTCTTTGCTTGATGGGGAGCCAGTGGAGCTGACGGAGGATGTGGGTGATGTGATGGAAGGAGGGGGTTCTCGTAATGATCCGGGCTGCTGAATTCTGAACAAGTTGAAGTTTATGGAGAAATTTGAGATGGACACCAAAGAGAAGTGAATTGCAGTAATCGATGCGGGAAGTGACAAGGCTGTGGAC
>CAAKHF010023994.1:57449-70238 GCA_901007745.1 Hippocampus kuda | reverse complement strand
CGATGCGGGAAGTGACAAGGCTGTGGACAAGAATAGCAGTCGTGTGAGGTGTGAGAGAGGGACGGAGACGGTTGATGTTACGGAGGTGGAAATATGCAGACCGGGTAATGTTATTGATGTGGGAGTGGAAAGACAGTGAGCTGTCGAGGATGACACCCAAGCTCTTAATCTGAGGGGAAGGAGATACTGAGGCATTGTCGATTGTGAGAAAAAAATTTTTTTCGGCTTTGGATAATGTGGATTTAGTACCGACAAGGAGGAGTTCTGTTTTTTTACTGTTTAACTTGAGGAAGTTATGGGTGAACCAGGATTTGATTTCTGAGAGACAGTGGGAAAGTGGGAAATTATCTGGTGATTCGCATTTTCCATGGCAGGCGAAGCAGATATGACAGATGGTAAATTAGAATACTGTTTCTCTCCTCCAGGAAATGATCGTACCCAACAATGTGATAGATCTGCCTCCCCCCTCTCCCCCGAAACCCAAAACTATCGTTCTACCTCCCAACTGGAAAGTGGCACGGGACCCTGAAGGGAAAATCTACTATTACCATATTGGGACAAGGTGAGTAGGGATGTTTATCCAGAGGGCCCTTATATACATTTCAAAGTGTCATTGTTAATTTACCTTTGTAATGTATGTGTGTGTGTGTGCGTGTGCGCGCGCGCGTGTGTGTGTGAATGTTTCTCTTTCAGGCAAACTCAGTGGGATCCTCCAACCTGGGACGGAAGTAGCGACACCAATCTGGACCATGACTCAGAGATGGACCTGGGCACTCCCACCTATGATGAAAATCCTTCCAAGGTGAGCTTTTAAAAGATTATCTGGGTACTTATGATCTATGTAAAAGCTTAAATGTGTGTTTAAATTCCATCCTTCCATTATCTGAACCGCTGCATCCTCACAAGGGTTGCGGGCATTCTGAAGCCTATCGCAGCTGACTCCGGGCCGTAGGCGGGGTACACCCTGAACTGGTTGCCAGCCAATCGCAGGGCACACATACACGAACAACCATTCACACTCACAATCAAACCTATGGACAATTTTAGCGAATTCACTTCACCTACCATGCATGTTTTTGGAATGAGGGAGGAAACCGGAGTATCCGGAGATAATCCACGCAGGCATAGGGAAAAACATGCAAACTCCACACAGGAAGGCCAGAGCCCACAATGGAACCCCACTGTGAGGCAGACGTGCTAACCCGTCAACGGATGTACTAACCAGTCAACCACCGTGCTGCCCGTGTTTAACTTTGTTGGGGATGCTTCCTGTTTGCCTTTGCCTTCGCTTCCCAGAAGGTTTGAGCTTGGATGAAAGACCTAATTGTAGTGTTTGTTCTTTGGGGCCATTGAAGATGGTGCACTGGTGATTACTTTCAGCTGTGTTTTATGGAGGGGAACAAACGTCATCATAACAGCATCTCCAGGCGCTTAAATGAGCTCCTCCTCGCATATTTGTCTCTTGAAGACAAAGACGGTCTTGAAGCCTTGTCCCACCACTTATCTGAACGTCCCCTGGGCTCAGGGCCATAAAGTAAGGGTGAGATTTGCTCTTCTTGTCTTCACCACCTCATTTGTTTCCCCTTTTTCACTTCTATCCCCATTGGGATAATGGAAAGCATCTGGACGAGCCAAAACCACCCCACCCCCTTTGTGGCACTTAGTTAAATGTCCCTTTTTGGTCAACTGGCTACTCTTTGGGGCGAAACTAAACCGAGATGCATGTTTACATGAAGAAGCGCCAAAAGGTCACACAGATTTGATTTCACAGCACTTGAATCTGTGACACATGCTCATCCTATTATAAACTACTTCACTGTCCCAGCTCTGTGCGCGCGGTTTTTAATCAGTGAACTTGGCACCTCAGCTGTTCTTGTCTTCAGTGCGGTGGTCAGATGCTGTTTGATGCCCCCGGCTGACCTCCATGGCAACTGTTTAGGCCACCAGCTGCCATGCTCGATTGGGGCACAGTTGTGCTCCTTCGGGATTTTAATTCCGATGGCCCCAACAGTGCTACTTTTTAACCTCTTCTACCGCAGCTGAGAAAATTCCTGATGGAAGTTCAAATTACATTTTTAAAGTCATCACATTAACCTGAATATTAAATGAATGCGGTTGCTTTTTTTTTTTTTTTTTTTTTTAGTTCTCAACCAAAACAGCTGAAGCAGACACTTCAAGTGAATTGGCCAAAAAAAGTAAAGAGACATTCCGCAAAGAGGTAGGCATCGCCCCATATGAGCTCACCTTTGTTGGACATGAAGTTTTTAATGTGTGTCTGTGTGTGTGTGTGTGTTTTTGCTCCTCAGATGTCCCAGTTTATTGTGCAATGTTTAAATCCTTATCGAAAACCAGACTGCAAACACGGCCGCATCAGCAACACTGAAGACTTCAAACACCTGGCAAGAAAGGTAACATTTATGGACCGTCTATTCTCCAAAAAGAACTAAAGGTCACAAATTTGTTTAATGACACCACCTTTGCTAATCGGTTACTAGCTTTACAGTTAGCAAAGGAGTTGAAATGTTACGTGTTCTTTCCAATATTTCCCCTGTTGTTCAAGTCTCCTTTTAAATACTGTACACGACTTTGTGAACGGTGTACGCCACATCCAGTCTCTTGTCATAACTAGGAGGAGGCCACTGTCTTCCTCTTGGTCAGTGCAGAAGAACCAATCAAAGTACGACACAGGAATTGCTACACTCGGCGGCAAGAACAACAAAAATTCTGTCATGCCATATTTCCATCATCGTGGTCGGGAAGCGTCCCAGAACCCTCAAAACATGAGATACGACACCTGCATCGGCTCAAACGTTGGCAATAGTTAGTGTTTAAGTTAATGCAAGTACCACACACACAAACTGGAAAATAAATGAAAAAAACTCCAAAGCTCTTTTTTGTAATTAAAATCAGTCAAAAATTTGGACATATGTTCTTATTCAGATGATTGTGTAAAGGTGTCATTAGTACTTTAACCTCCTGGGACCTGGCGTCCACATGTGTGGACATGACGTTTTTGGTTGTCAAGACTATAATGTTAAATTTTGGACTACAAGGGCCTGGCGTCCACTTACGAGGACGTTACATCATGTAAAAATATAATTCTTTGTTTTTACACTCATAAGGTCCCAATTAGCCTAAATATCAAAGAGAAAATAAAAATAAAATAAAAATGCATGCCTTGCAAGATCTCGGGTCTTAGGAGGTTAAAGGTGCAACTTATTTCTTTCATGATTTGAAACCGTTTCCAGATGTCGTAATGACTCTCATGGAAAATAACCCAACGTCACAAATTATAGTACCCTTTGCACACACTTTTTTGCCTCGCTGAAATTAGCCTGTTTTGAGCCATTGCACAACACGCACAATATACAGTAAAGGCCAATGACGAACTGGGATGGAGACCTTGTGCGCATAAAGGTATAGTAAATAAAATAATTTTTACATGCGGAGGCAGCACATGATAGGCTACACTGTGCATATGCGGCGCGCAGACACATCACCCACCCAGCGCCACCGTAGCTATGCTTAGAATGCGGGGTCCTAGCATACTGGCTTTGTACTGGCTTTCTCTTCTTTTTAACTCATTCAGTACCAGCCAATTCTAGACCAAGTCTGAAAAGACGTTTAAAACCGTCTTTGGGACTGAATGAGTTAACAGGGTGCACGCAGGGTGTGGTTCATGATTCCTAGATTCCAAGATACCAAGATTCTTAAGGACACTGGCACATTCGAAAGCTTCACTCATTCGGGACTCTGTTTTACTGTCTTAGACTGGACCTCAATTGGTGTTGGCACCAGGCAATTTGGCTTTTAAATATCATCTCCTATTTACTTCACTGAGTCCAATTTAGACTGCAGAACTGCCCGGCCCTATGCTCTAACCCTCATGTCCCGCCCACTAATGCATTGCCCTTGTTCCCACCAGCTAACCCACGGCGTCATGAACAAAGAACTGAAGGCGTGCACCAACCCGGAGGACCTGGACTGCAACGAGAACGTCAAGCACAAGACCAAGGAGTACATCAAGAAGTACATGCAGAGGTTCGGCGCCGTCTACAGGCCCAAGGAGGACACGGAAGTCTACTGAGCGCACACGTTTGCCTTTTCCCACCTGTGACCTCCCATTGCGCTTTATTTACGATGCGACGTTGAAACCCGGGGACGGACAGGGGTGCTACATGCAATCTCCGTGAACTGTTTTAGTTCATTTGACTTGTGGTTTTAAACGGCTGTGAATGAAGAACGAGCCAACTTTGTTTCTTTGACACGTTCCACTGTCGAAAATGGATCAACGAATCGTCTGCTTCATTTTCTGGTGCTGCTTTTTAACCGCGGAGGTCCAAGCTTCCACTCGTCGAAACGCCTGCAGGACTTTAGCGAGCCGCTTCCAAGCGTTGTTCGCCTCGAGGTCCACAGTGTGTGCTGGTCATCCATATTATGTCACGCATTGTCTTTTTATCTGTTCCGTCAGTTACGATGTCAGGAGCATGGTTTGATTACTATGTACCGCCCCCCGCCCCCCAATCCTCTCCCACCCTCATTTCTTCTTCGAACTGGACTCATGCAGAAGAGTGTAGCATTGCGGTTTTAACGTATCCACTTTAGTTTTTAATTAATGTTGACACGAGGAACTCAAGCCTTTTTATTCATTCGCCACAACTGCCCCCTTTAAGTCCCATATACCATCGCATCCTATTGCATTAATTGTTGATATTATTAAATAGTAGTTTTGGGAATGTTTAAATTAACAAGAAACTTTGTAAAATGATCATTTCATGGTTCTCAAGTGTAAATATGTTATTATTACTAAATGTGTATGCAGGAGCCACAAGTGACCAGCTCGACCGTTACATCACCCTTGCCGCCTCATGTTAGCGTGGGGTGGCGGATTTTTTTTTTCCAGATTTTTTTTTTTTCTAATGTACAAAGTAATTTTCACCATACTCAGCTGTAAGTATTGTGCAAGCACGTTGTCATACTGAGTGTACAAACATTTTAAAAGATAATAAACAGTTTCTTTTGTACACCTTTGCTCCGACTTTTCCTTGTGGAGTGGGAAACTCTTTCAGGTGTCGGACCAAAACTGAGTGGAGTAGTTTTGAAATGTTATCATCTTGGGCCTGTTACGCAGAACTCTTTGAAGAGGGATGTCGCGATAACTGCGCTTTCTAACAGTGACATCAGCATCCGGTGTCAGATTCAAGAGGAGAGAAATGATCAACTAATAGGCAGTGTAAAAAAAAAATCTGGCTCGGAGGCTTTTGAAGTCCTTTTAAATATATGAGTGAGTGAGGGGACAATGTTCAGACCTTACCCTTTAAGCCATATTGCGTGTGTGTAATGGTGTGTGACGTTGGCCTTGGCCAAGCAGGCACATTATGAGAGAAAGAAAAAAAAATCATTAGCAGATTGGAGCTGTGAGAAAAAAACTTTGCTCCACTCTACTTTCATTACAGCCTTTCCCCCCTTAGGGCTCTCTTTGGAGAGGAAAGGTTCTCATTGCACTTAAATCCCTTAATATGGGACAGCGCAGTCCAAATACGTCTGGATTGAAACCAACCCCCCCCCACCCCACCCCATCCCTCCTCACTGTGTAATCCATCAAGTCGGTGTGAGTGACAAAGAGCCCACGATTGTCGACTGCAGGCCAACTTGACAATCGCATTCACATTTCCAAGAAGGTCAGCAGAACAAATGAAGAAAAGGGCAGCCCAAAAGACGGCAACAAACTGCGAAATATTCAGTCGAGGCACCACTTAAACATTACTGGGCCTTCTGAGTCATCTGCTTGTGTACCCGTGTTACATGGGGAAACCTGCAGATCATTTCAGAGCTCTAGCAACAACGGGAGGGATACATATTTGGTAACTTCAAGCCAAAGATCTTATCCAAACAAGACAGAAATAGACCTTGAATTTTTTTTTAAGCTCTTTAAAGACACTTTTAACTCTTTCACGGACAGCAGTTACTACAGTGGACAGCTTTATCACGTTATCAGGTTCCAGGGTGCATGAAAGGGTTAAAGCGATACAAACACATTCATCAATATATTAAGAGAGAGCAACATCATTGACTAATATACTGTATTCCGTTTTCATTACAAATGATTTATTCATTGAATGACAAAAAAAAAAACAACAAAAAAAAACAAAAGGACAAAGACAAAAAAAAATTACCATACATGACCGGCATTAGAAAATGGGACTAAACCATCTGAGGACATCACATAGTGTCATAGCACGGGAAGATTCAAACTTGAAATGGTTGTAAAATAAATACAGGAAATAAAAAGGGAAGAAGATGTTCAGTCGTAATCCCTTTCGTCAGTTCTCATCATCTGAAACTCGCCGTGTGCTACTGCCAGAAAACATTTCAAATATTTACAATCACGGCGAGGAAGAGCTCTAAGTAGTGTTACTATCAGCCATTAAACTGCCTCATTCTTGAAATTTGCTGTTTTTGAAATACCAACACAGAACAAAACAATAAAACATGTCACACGCCGATACGGACATTTTAAGTGTTTTATGTCAACAATGATTTCCTTTATGCATGCAATCTAGTTTTCAGTCTGTCACGTATTCTAACAAGAGGCCTTTTGGGAGAAATTCTAATAATTAACTATGAATCTCTTTGTAGGCATGGATGACTTAAAAATGGGCTCCTGTGTCGGCCTTATACATGGAAAGAAAATTAAAAAAAGAACAATGTCTAGAATATTACAAATGAATGAATAGTCCACATTGACAGTTCCAATTGTATCGATACATTATGTAGCCTGTGGAGGTTATTATAGATGAAAACGAAAGGAAATAGTTCTGATTAAGGCACTTGTGGAAATCCTTCAGTAAAATGGCACTTTGTGGGTGTAATACTTTTTTTCTGTTGATTAGAAAGAATCTGAAATTTTCAGGACCACCAAACAACCACTGGCATGCTCGATAGTCTTAGTGGCATGAGTGGGCCTGTGCATGTGTGTGTGTGTGTGTGTGTGGGGGGGGCACCGCATCAAACTACCGAGACACCCTGCGTGGGGCAGTTCATAGCCGAGACCACGTCGGGCCTCTCGATGCGAGCCAGCGCCGAACACAGCAGTCCCAGAGTGGAGCCTTCTTTCAGAGCCCAGTTGGAGAGCAGGGTGTGCGCGGGGGCCTCGCCATGCCCAAACAGGTCCAGCTGTTCGGTCTCGTACCCCAGCGCCTGACCCAGTTGCCGCCAGCCGCCGCCCGCTCCTTCCTGCAGGAGGCGCTCCATTTCTTCCTGTCTGGCGGGCGCCAGGTTGATGTACAGGCGGGTGTCCTGCTTGCTGTCCCTTTTTGTACCTGTGGGCGGTGGAGGGGATAAGACATTGAAGGCCTTACTTGAATGATTTGTTTCAGAGCCAGACTTGACATGCAACAGAAGAAAAACATTGGTTTTGTTGTTTTTCAGATAATACATTTGCAGAGACAACTCTGGCCACAAACGCTATTCATCTGTTCTGACCGCGCTGGGTTGGATAATGAAAGCATTTTAATGACCTCATTCACGGTCATGCGAGGCAATGGGTAAATGTGAAGGTTTCCGAGTTGGTGCTGCTAGAAATTAGGATTCTTTGGCGTTACATTCAAGTTTGTTTTTGTAAACAAAGACAGTTCAAAAGTCTCCCAGACACCTCGGTATTGTAAACAGGCGGTGTCGTATTTTTTCCAAAAGCATTTTAATGGGTAAAAGTTGGAATTTTGAAGAAAAAAAAAATTTTTTTTTAAATAAATGCTTTTGAATCCTCGCTATAAATGCATGCTCGTCGGTGTCTTACCGCACCTTTGCAGGGCTGATTGTCTTGCAGACTTTGTGAGTCGAGAAAAACTCCGCTGTCACTTTGTAGCTTCTCTCCCTCTGGAGACGCTCCCAACTCGGCAGCGCGCATCTTTGACAGGGCCTTCTTCTGTTTACACGATCGCCAGCTGCGACGAGGAGAGAAAACAATGTCAGCTAAACTAGCCTTTTCTCTAGAATCCTTCTTATGCCCATACAAGGACGTGAGCCCTGATGAAGACTTACCACTTGTAAGCCACGTAGACCAGCAGGCCGAGGACCACCGCAGCCAGCACGGACACGTACACCAGGATGTTGTTGCTGCTTTTCTCACCCTGTGGGGTGAACTTGGGGGTCCCTGGAGCAAAACTTTCTCCGCCTGGCGTCACATCCTCTACACCGGACTTGCTCGGAGAGTCGCGGGACCCATCGGAGAGAATGTGCAGCTTTTTATCTGACGAGAGAAGTGCCGTTATTGCATATGCAGAAAAGAACTTGTGAATTGTGTTGAGAAGAGAGGTCTTCTGTGCTCGGCAATCTGAAGCACTGGCCTATTTTCCAACTTCAATGATATTTGTGCCATAAAATGTTATTAATTCATTCCCATCAGCCCTCATCTTGTCATGTTTTTCTTCGCTGGACTGCTTTCAGTTGTGGATATGAATGTTAAAGGTTGTGTTTTTTTAATTTTTTTATTTTCGCCTCCTTGTGTTGCCATGTCAAACAAATCCGACCACAGCTGTCAGAATCAGGAGCGCTGGCCGACGTAACTAAAATCATATTTCATGCCTTGGCAAATGAGAATGATTAGTTACGTGACTACGCTCGTAACTGAAAACACTCATCTCACAAATCATCTTTCCCTTGTGAAATGAACGGTAGTGTCATTCATCCATTTCAGTTCTTCAAAAAACACCTTCTAAATGTTTTAATATGAAAAATAGCATGCTACAGCACTGTAATGTTATACGTGATAAAAATCATGTCGGGAAAATGACACGATAATGAAATAAAACTTGAAGCATGAAACAGTGAATGCATCATGAGTTCCTGCTTCAATGCCCATCCATGAGCTCCTTCTGGTGCGTGTACCTTGGCCACCAGGGGGCAGTATAATACAGATGTACATCATACATAAAGAAGAATTTCGCAACTGCGTGATTCAATAAGTCGCAGTAATATTAATCATGTTTCACAAAGGACAAAGAGTGTATGCCTTTGAGTACTATTATGTCTGTCTACAATCTGAGCTTTATTGTTTGTCTATCAGGTTTCCCAAAACGCTCGTAAATTGGGTCACTTTAAGACAAAATGTTAACAGGAACAGTCAGATCAGATTTCAAATTTATCCTCATAGGACCAGCGCGGTGGCTCTCAATTTTATGTCTCCTGATTGGTTAGTCGGAGCGAAACTAATTACAGAAAAATTTCACCTGGCAAAACCCATCTGGAGTAATCAGCGCACAAAACTAAATTTCACATTTAGCATCTGTGGTGAGTATGATGCATTATATTTCATTGTTTCATGTGTTTTGTCAAGTTATTGGATAAGTATGGCTCTGGGACTACACGGCGTAATCTGCTTAATCTCTACTCAAATCCCAGGTACCAAATGCACAACCTGTCACTGAATGATTGTGTCAGGGGTTGAGCTCCCCTGAGGTTTGAAATCTTCCATTCCGCCATTTTCCCAGCCTTTGTCTCCCTCCTGTGGTTTGACTATTTTAGGCTCAAAAGCCACCAGCAACTTTGGTGACCCTTCGCAGGTCAAAGAGTCACGACATGTGTACAGATGACCTGACTACCAGAGAGTAGTAATGCAGTAATGCAGTAATTTGGAAGTCAGGAGCCCAATGGCTCGTCTCCAATTTGGTCCTTGGAGCAGTTAATCTCCAAACGCTTAACTACAGTGCTCTTTTCTTCTCTGGTGCTGCTTCCCGGTTGGTAAATTCTGCAGTTCTGCTGAGGTGTGGATTCAGATGTTGACCACATGTCCGTGTTTTTCCCTCTAAAGCCCTCCCACTACTTTCACATTCTTTTTATCTCTCAGAGGCCATTTATGTGACATTTGTTTCATGTGATCGAAACTGTCGTTTTGGCCGTTCCTTCACACGGCATCAGCGCTTTGGAACGTACATGAGAAAACTGTTTTCAAAGTGGAAGTTTTCAAAAAACACATCATTACCATTTCCGACTGAAAACGGAGGGCACACATGTGGGTAACTACAGCCCAGTATGAAAAGTTCTTTTTTTGACAAATGAAGTGAAATTGGATTATTTGCCATGGCACACGAAGGAGTTTGGTAGATGAAAGCCAGTTTGCCAGCTAGCTGGCAAGACACCTGGCTAGCAAGCTAGCTAGCTGGCTAGACACCTGGCTGGCTAGCTAGATAGCGAGATCGCTAGATAGATAGATAGCTAGATAGATAGCTAGATAGATAGATAGATAGATAGATAGATAGATAGATAGATAGATAGATAGATAGATAGATAGATAGATAGATAGATAGATAGATAGATAGATAGATAGATAGATATTAGCAGTGTGTTCATAACGCAATAGCTTCAGACAGATTCTCGAACTAAATTTAATATGCATTTCAAAAAACATTTGGAAAACAACGAATCGATTAATTGATTGTTGGTTTGCCCCACAGTTGCCCATTCATATTTATAATGGTAGGAAATGAATAAAGGTTGCCGTTTATTACATCTTTGTTTAATTAAATGGTAAATTACACACAGTCTCGCTGGTTTGCTTTAATGTCCCACTATCGTAGTTCTGAAATGACATGGTGGACAGGAGTGTAGCGCTTAGTTGCGTTCCACCAAGGTCATTGTGGTGTAAACACGCCTTCAGTTTTCTTCTTTCTTTTCTCCCTCTATCGTTTCCTCACAACTTACCCATGCAGAGTGTGTCCGAGTTAGGCATGCAGGCCCGGATCTCCACCTCGCTCTCCGTGCACTGGGTGCAGCTCTGGCACGGTTTGGTGTTAGCGTGCTCTTCAGAGAAGGTTCCCAGGCCACAGAGCCGGCACTGTGTGTCCCCTTTGGGACCACACTCCTGCGTCACCCCCTCGCCACGCTTGCATTTGGAACAAGGCGCGCACAGGCCATATGCTCGAAAGTAGAAGAAGCCGCTGTCGCATTCGCATTGTGTGTCTTCGACGGCGGAGCACGCAGCAAAAGTGGGGACGCCGTACGGGCACTGTGAGCACGGGAGGCAACGGCCGAGGTCTTCGGAGGAGGAGAAAGTTCCTGCGAGAAAGATGACACAGGCCGTCTGTTAGTCTGACATGCGCCTCTTGCACAGACAAAGGCAGCAATTAGACAAGTCTTCGGTATTAGTGGGGTAACACTAGAAGATAATTGCTTACCCTGCGGACATGGCGTGCATTTGGTATCTTCTTTACCGCACTCCACCATCACTCCAAAGCCAGCGGGACAAACACTGCAACACTCGCCAGATTCGGTCAACTGTCCGCTGGCGCAAGCATCACCAGAGACAGCCTGGGAGGAAACATGACAAAATTCAATATTAAGGGCTTTCATTGAGGTTAGGGTGTAAGCTACATTTTTTTTTTGTTTTATTTAACATTTAACAAATAAAACAACAGGTCAGTTTAACAACAACTTAAAATGTAATTGCAAGAAATTTAAAGTAAGAGAATTTACGAAGTCATGGTAGTCTGAAGCAAAGTAATTATGTAGCCCGTATGCACAGTTCTGCTTTTCATATCACTGCCTGAAAAGCAAATGCAAATTCCATCACATTGATTTTGTGGATCCTATTTTGGGACCACCTTACTTACAAAACAAAACAATAAATCGATTGCCCGAACTGTTTTTCTTTATTTTTCTCAAGCTGCCCTTAGGGCAGCTGCACCTCACATTAAAAGTGAAACAAAGGACACTGTGATTTACAAGGAAGGGTTCAGAAGTGAAACTTGTATAGAATTATAAAAAATAAATCTAGTGTCGCCAACTGATATTTATCTGTTCCCTCCTGTTAAATCATTGTTAATCAATAATGTAAGAAATGATGCATAAGAATGCATACATGTCAGCGAAAAAACTCTCACTGCCTGACAGAAAATGCATTATACGTTGTCAATTTCAAAAGTGGAGATGTTCGATACCACTTTTTTTTTTCAGACCGATACCAGTACACTGACAAATAATTGTGTGGAAAGATCTTTCTTTCTAACACAGATGATGACTCCCCGATGGGGCAGACTATCAAAGTATAGTGTCGAATTCGCCGAGGAGGACTTAAGGTCAGATTGATTTTGCCTTAAGTATCAGTGGCTGATACCGGTAGCCTCTATGAGAACCCAATACTGTAACTTAAAATAACGCCGGTATCGTCCGAATATTGATACCAGTTTTTTTTTACTGGCCTGTCCCTATTGAAAAACGTTTCCACCGTGATCAGTGATAACTGGCATGTGGATTTAGAAATGATGGTTTAATTTTGACGAAGTCCCATTGTTGCTCATCATTTTGAATGTTCATATGTTTTTGTTTTAGTTTTTTTGGCCTTGCCCCACATTTGTGAAATGACACGCTCATGGGCAATAAAAAAAAGAGCAAAAAAACAAAACAAAACAAAACAGGGCAGTGAGTGACTGAAATGGGGTCTTTTTTTTTTTTTTTTTACTCTTATTTAATCTTTTCATCTGCCACGGTTTTGGCCCCATTAAAGTGCTCAGAGGCCTTATCTACAAGTGGGTAATGGAGAGCCCAGCGTGAGTTATGACATGAGGGATAGATCAGACATTCCTAACAGATTGTGCAGCGGGGTTTGGCGCCTGAGAGCAGAGGCTGGCTTTAATCAGATGGCTATGTTGCGCTGCGAAGAATAAGAGGGGGAAGCGAGGGAAAAGGAGGACGGAAGAAGAGCTCCGACACCTCCGGCTCACGGAGAACCAATGACAAAGGCTGGACTTTGTGTGATTTCTCCGGAGAAAGACGTGGGAGGTGGGGGGGGGG
>CAAKHF010023994.1:17882-38537 GCA_901007745.1 Hippocampus kuda | reverse complement strand
TAATAATATCAACAATCCATGCATCCATCCATTTTCTGAACCTCTTCGTCCTCACAAGTGTCGCGGGGGGTGCTGAAGCCTATCCCAGCTGTCTTCGGGCAGGAGGCAGGAGACACCCTGAACCGGTTGCCAGCCAATCACAGGGCACACACAAACGAACAACCATCCACGCTCACACTCACACCTAGGGACAATTTTTAGAGTGTTCAATCAGCCTGCCATGCATGTTTTTGGAATGTGGGAGAAAACCGGAGTACCCAGAGAAAACCCACACAGGCCCCGGGAGACTCCACACAGGAAGGCTCGACTCGGGATCGAAACCACGACCTCTGCACTGTGAGGTTGATGCGCTAACCACTGGACCACCAGGCCGCCCTAATAGTAACAACATTAGAAGTAATTTAATGGTTTCTACAGGAACATCAGGGATAAATCATCTTAACAAATAAATGAATGTCTGGATAAGGGGGAAATGAAAGGAAGCCAAATCTGAAGCTCTGAGGTGAACGTGTTCATATTCAAACACCCACAACACCTGCCATATGATCAAGTAACAGCCTATTGCTACAGCCCGATTCAGTTCTTGAAGAATCGAGCGTGTCATCATGAGAAAGCAGCCCGGTGACAGTCAGTATAACAAACCTGGACAGATGTGTTGATGCAGTAAGCTCACCTCCACAAATGGGCGCAGCTTATCGAGGTGATCAAAGATGTTGACTGGCAGAGTGTCCATGCGGGACTGCCGCCTCGAAGCATTTGCAGTTGACATACGAGGTGGGTGAGGCTCCTGTTTGCAGATGAAAATGTGACTGCGGCTTTTCAGGGAGGACACGGGATACTGATAAATAGTCCAAAAAGTAAAGGCAGAAGTTATGAGCTCATTTGAAAGTCGCACCTTCAACAGTTGGCAGGGCGTTTGTCCAAAGTTACTAATGATGCCTTCGAGTGCCTTGCGCTCCGTCTCATCCGCAATGGCGTCCAGATCTACAGCACCTGGAGAAAAAAAAACATGAAATGATCAATTTGATTTCTTTTTTTTCCTGATGACGAAAAATCATGTCGTACCTTCGTAGGTGCAGTAGTAGAAGACATTGAGGGCTTTCACTGCCTCTTCGCCTCGCTGCTTGTAGCCGAAAATCAGGTCGATCCACTCGTGTAGATGACACGACACATACTCGCTTTCCTGAAGCCAAATCAAGTGATGTGAACAAACTCTTCAAGTTGTTGAAGAGTTTGTTTGGAAGGAGCTGTGGGAAGAGCATCGCACGCCAACTTCTCACCAGAGCTTTCCTGTGCTTTCTGATGAAGTCTTCCCTCGACGTGGCCCAGCGGGGCAGCAGAACGTCCTCCACCGGATCCTGAGATATCTGCAAGGATCCCAGGTCGAAGCCTGCGACAAGAAGTGAGGTACGCGCTTGGTGTCATGCATCAGCGCAACGCACATCAACCCGAAACGCACCATTCATGTTCTGCAGGATTTCCGGGAAGTAGAAGAACTCCGGGATGAGCTCCTTGACATCAGCTGGGCTTTCTATGCGAGCTTGCCAGGCTGCTGCCACCGAGTGGAACTGTCGATCCGCACAGTCGAACCTAAACGTAGTTGATCACGTGTCCGTTTAGGATTGGACCTGCCCGCCGTGGCTTGCTGCACCTTGATGTCTGTCGTTCCCACCTGCCGCTCTGCAGCTGGATGTGCAGCGTGGTGAAGGGCTCCATGCGGATCATGTAGTGCATGACTCCTGCTGCGTTGGAGTAGTGTGTGCCATAATGGAATTTGTCGATGGTGCCCGTCGTGTCCTCAAAGCTTTCGTATCTGGTGGAAAACAACGAGTTAGCCAAAGGCAGCATTGTGCTGCAAGTTGGTGGGCGGTGCCTTGACAAATGCCCGCCCACAAAAATGAAGTTGATTATTTTTCAAGATGTGATGAAGGACGCATCGGCCAATTATTCCCGGCTATTGTTTTAAGTCCACAATCGAAAACGTACTCGACTTGGGTGTTCCTCACCAGAAAAAAAGTGAATCCAAGACTAATATCTTGTTCTAGCCAGTTTACGAGCGTTTTTTTGCAGGGGATATGAAGTCTCTTTTCCTCACTGAGACAACAGCTGAAGTTGAATAACGAATTGCAACATTTGTCATGATCTGTGTTTTTGCAGATTTGGTTTTGATTCGGTTTGCTTTTGTTTCATGTTTTCCTTGTGTCCATTTTTTTTTCTTCGGTTTACTGGCTTGTACTTAAATAATTAGATACTTTTTATGTGCAGCATTGGAACAATTGCAAGCGTTTTTAGTACTGTTAAATAGCAGATTCATTTCATCCGAACCGTGAGTGTTACACATAATTTGTGCTTGATATGTCATAAAAACACAACAGCATCTTTTTATGATGACCAATTTTATGCACTTTTAGTCCTTTGGTTATTGCTGGAGTACATTTACACTATTGCGAGTATGAATACCATTTTATGATATGCTAATTGTAACCCCTCAAAAGCGAACTCACCTTAGACTCGGTTCATGTGTATTTCATATTGCGTCGTGGCTACTTTACTTTTTGTTTTATTGTGCAGTCTGTCAAACAAAACCTTGTTCTGAAGAAACAGTCCTCACAGATAAACTACGACTGCTCCATTTTGCTAAATACTGTCACATCTTTTTTTTTTTTGGTTGTACACCACTGTTTGTCACAAAAAGAACTTGAAGGCCAACTTACTTCTCTTTGACCGCCTGCGCATGGCGAGGGTTGACCACACCAACAGGTTTGGACAAGTCTCGGAAAACGGTCGGGTCTTCCAGATCCAGAACGGGGGAAGTGTAGTCGCAGAGTATCCAGGGGAACTGAATAAAGACAACACAGACGTCATTTGTGGCACGTGTGTGTGTGTGTGTGTGTGTGTGTGTGTGTGTGTGTGTGTGTGCGTGTGTGCGTGCGTGTGCACTGCCTCCACTCTCTTGTCTCTCCTCTCATGTGTGGTCTTACCACAGGATATTGCGATAGGTCATTGTAAGTGCGCCCAGCGATGGTGTTGAGTTGCATCAAATATTCAAAATTTGATATTTCCCTGCAGACCCATTTCTGTGCAACACATGAGAAACAGATCAGCACGAGACGGGACATTTAGCAAATAATAATCCTACATGAGAGACTAAAATTGGCTATAAACACCTGTGTGAGGCCCGATGCTTTCAGCAGCTCTTGAGGTGATCGGGATCCAAAGTAAAAAAGGTTGGGAGGGCGCAGGCCCAGAATCCTTGAATACACTTTATTACGTAACTAAGGAGAGGAAAGATAAAGAGTCTGTTCTGAGATCTTGAATTGGGCAAACGTGTCAATGCTGTGAATTCGACATCACCTTCTTCTTGAAGTTGATGAAGTAGTGAGCCTGGTCGATGAAGAAAAGCTCCAGTGCAGAACGACGCAGGTTGTAGCGCCTCAAATGGACCTCTCGGAGCTGAGACAAAGGTCGCTTGAAGTCGAAACCGATCCCTGCAGGGATGGACAATAGTCATGCCCATACTTAGACTTAAATACCGCTTACGACATTCTCACATGGCCACAACATTATATACACCGACCACATCTAACATGCAGAATCCAACATTCTGGAAGTAATTATCTTTTTTTTTTTTTTGCAAACAATATGTTCCTTACTGTAGTTTTACAATGGTGCTGCATTGTATCGTGATAAGTGCCCCTTATTATATTTTGTCCTCATGTTGCTAAATAAAGTCAATATATTTGGGAAAAAAAAAAAACAACTCACTTTTTTGATGCAGTGCAGTTCTACATCACGACAAACAACAACCACAACGATAAACCAACTGAACGCTTTTGCCATACTTCATGGGAAGCATTGCTCAAGTTTTTTTTTCCCTAATTATTTGTTGAGTGTTACTGTTAAATAAACCACCGTTGAAATTGTAGGTTTCAAGAAAGAACGGGTAGCTAAATTTGTGGATTCTGTTTTCGAACAACAGACACTCCTCCCTCTCCCCTCTTTGGGAACTTTTATACTATCACAATATCACAAAGGTAAGTATCATACACACACACACACACACACACACACACACACACACACACACACACACACACACACACACACACACATGAATGCATATTGCTCACCCTCCTCCGTTTCCTCTTTCTCAATGGTGCCGTCGTAGAAGTAAAGGTGGTGCGTGGTGACCTCCAGGCGGCCGGGAACCTTGGCTACGATGGTGATGAGTTCGCAGTCTTCGGATAAAACCAGCTTTTCTTTTTGGCTCTCGTCTTCGGCCTCCACACTAAATGCAAACGTGAGAACGGAATATTTGAATTGGATACACTGTTTGCCAGCCTATCGTAAAAGTATTCTTTTCAACATCTGAATGTGAAGTGCACATTTAGTTCGTGAGCTCACTTGTTATCTAAAAAAACAAGATCCTCGTCTCCTAACTGGTCGTCCTCCATGTCGCTCACTTTGGCTTGTTTAGCAACAGCCAAGGGCAGAGGCTCGGAACGTGGACTGTCCACTCCTGGAAAAAGAATGACATCATTGTATTTTGAATTTATTTTTTTTTAAACTGGCCAAATGCATCATGGTCCACTGTGTTACGCACCCATGTTGTCCCTCTGGGCACTGGCCTCTGTGTGGGGATCATAATGGTGGTTGGGAACAAGTTTGAGGCGCATTTTTGAATATGTCTCTGCACTGGACAGGATCCACTTGACCTGAGGCTGATTTCTGCAGAATGTATAGAAAAAAAATGAAGCATGTGTTTCTCTGTCTCCGAAAATGACCAGGAAGGCAGTGAGAGTGGAAAAGAGCTGAAGGCCAGCCGGGCTGCAAAAAGTAAGCAGGAGAGTGCTTTGAGGCACAAACAGATTCCAGGGGGAAGTGGCAAAGCAGACTGTCAGAAGGAATGTAAAGCATGTTTGGGTAAAGCGAATAAAAATAACAGTGGCTGAGAGGAAGTCGTACTTCTTGGCCCACACTGCCCTTTCGCTGGTCAACAGCCTTCGCAGAGCCTTCCAGTGCTGCCACACCACCCCCTGCTGGTTGGAGCTCTGCTTCTGCCAACTGACGTAGCGCCCGTTCTCACTTCGAACGCGCTTCAGGTAGGGGTCAACGATCAATTCCTGTGACCGTGCACATCATTGTCGGATAAGCGGCGAGGTCGAGTGTTGCGGTTACCCATGGGAGGGAGCGCTGCACGTTACTCCCACCTGAAACTTTGCTTTACTGTCCGATCTGTCTTTGTCTCGTTTGAAGGCCGTACTCATGAGGTCATCGAAACAGGAATTCCAGAAATTGGACATGATGTCATGACTCCGCCCAAACGTGTCCAACTCATACTGCTCCATGGTGGGCCGAACCTGCACACAGAAAGATAAGCAGAAAAATATACTATCACAGCACCCAAGACTGAGATCTTTGAACTTGTTGATAATGGGCATGTTAAAACAACCAACAATAAAATTGAAAAAACATCACTTTAAAACTAACTTCTTAACACGAATAATGTTAGAGAGATAAACATTTAACATTCTGTTTATTTTGGTGGTTGCGGTTTGTAGTGGGGCAGAAATGTTTCACGTAAGATTGGCTACCTTTTTTTTTCAATTTATTAATTGATTCCAGTACCACTGGATAAAGTGGTAGAGCAATTGTACTGTATTTGCAACAATTTATTTAAAATATCCTGTTAAAGAAAGTGAACACAAAAATATTTGCATATATCCTTGTGACTTTGAAACAGAACAATAAAACGTAGTTATTGTCATACACAACAACATTTTATGCAGTAAAAGTGATTAAGATTGCACGACTGTCTGTGTCTTATGTGTTGCGTTGTGTTATTTTGATATTTTGACTTCAAGATGGCGCCGCGAGAGTGGCTGCCTTTCCAGCAGCTCCTATATTTTGTTCTTCTACTTCTTCCTTTCATAACATTGCTGCTGTGAATTGGGAATTTCTCCATTGCGAGACTAATAAAGGATTTCTTATCTTTTTTTTTGATGGCTATAAAAGGGAAAAAGCTCAAATGTGGAGATATTTTTTCATTCAATGTACTGGATTTATTATACACACTGAGGGGAATTTGTAACTTCATGTTGTTTTGTGTCGTGCCCTGTACAGAGACACACGTTGCAAGGAGAGAATTCAAACTGACATCGGGTTGAAATATATTAAATATATTGGTGCGAGTTCAAAAATTTTTCATAACCTTGTTTTGGAAAGATATTGATTTGTATGATGAGTAGGCAACTTTCACTGAATCTCGTCAAACAATAACAGCTGCTGACCTGCTGCTGGTAAAAGCTCTGCCATTCCAGCGTGTGGCAGTAGGCCTTCAGATCTTGGGCAAATGTGGTGCTGCCATTGGTGATGGGCAGACTAGGGAGAAGCTGTTGGACCGTAACTGGGTCTGCATGCTGGTCCAGGAGGGCTCGCACCACCGGGACCACCTGGGAGAACATCTCCGCATGCTCAGTGTTGTTGATGTCCGTCGCGTCCTTGTCTGGCCACAGGGGGGCGCCAATACGGCCTAGCAGGAAGCAGACCTCCTCCCAGCTGAGACACAGCACAGTCTGCAGCAGGCTGTGCAGCTTCACGAAGGCCATCACACACACCTGAGGAGGCAGGAGGACTTTTTAAGTGGCGTCAATTGAAATCGATAAACTTGTGAGTCTCTATTCTGTGCATTCTATGCAGCACATTGTGAATCAGTGTAAAGTGCTATCTCAACAAATAAGTACCGGTCACAATAACTAACTCATACAATCAAGAAAAGTGGCTTTCATTACATAATTGGAACTTCATGTGGTTAAATCCTGTGAACATTTCTCAGTATGGCACAATTTACACCACTTTAAACTACACTTCCAAATTTTAATGCTTTTTTTTGCTGTAGTTTTTCAGGAGTGTAGAAGGGTAAAAAAAATGCTTTCTATGTTTTTATTTTATGAGATAATAGAATGTGAACCCGTACCTGCAATGTTTCAGATATACAGTACTGTATTTATCAGAAGGATAAATACATGTGGAGGACGACAGGAGTCATGATTTAGCATTACCTTATCACAGGAAGAAAGAAAATACACATCTAAAAAAATACAAACAATGCAGTTACATCACACAGACTTATTTTAAATTAAACAGCAAACACGTCTACGGATTCACAGCACGATTCATTTGATGTATTTTGATAAATGGCTTTGTGGGAGTTGCTCTACTCCGCAAATGAGTATTTCAACCAACAAATCATGTGATCGGAAGCCTTGTGGTTGCTTCAGTTATGATCGCTCAGTCCCACGGTGCTCCAGCAACGGCAGTCACAACTCAGAGAGGAGCGAACCTTTCATACCCAACACTCCTCACAAGATGAATGACTCAAATGTCTTTGAAGTGAAACCCCTACAAGGTCTGGTATTTGTAATCTGCCTCTGTCTGTGTGAACCCTTCAACGTAAGTCAAATATTGCAGGCGATAAAAGGGACAACCAACCTGTGACTGCTGCTGTTGGATATAGCCGGTGATGATGCGTAGGCCGATCTGGGACATCTCCTTCAGTTCTGTGCTGCCGGGGTTGCCGGGGGTGCTGTGCCAGGCCTGCAACTTGTCCAGTAGGTTCACAACCCCTTCAAAGATCTGTGATCAAGCGAATATCAACAAAGGATTCGCAGTGTAAGCGTAGACCTCATTTCAAACCAGAAGAACTTGATCCTGATCTTAACTAGAATTTTAACAATGATGCAACCAATTCATCTCAATGACGGTATTTTAGGGAGGCTTGAATGGATACAAATACACTACTGAGTCACCAACCCGGCATGATGCTGCCTAAGAAATGCATGTAAAATAATAATGGCATTCAAACTGATAAATTCTCACCGCATACTGTCAGTGGTATCAAGTTTCAAGCATTTGGACTGAGTATGAGAAAGAAAATCCAAACGATGTGTGAGGCAGGCCGTCGAATGCACCTTTTCACTCCACAGTGTATGATTGTCGGTTCCCTCGGCAAACAGGAAGTCCTGCAGCAACCTGAGGAGCCTCACCAGGCTGGGACAAAAAGGCAGGAACACTCCCTGGGCGTCCCTCAGGTCGGACAAAGACGATTCCAGCATCATCTCCAGCAGACTGTTACACACAGTGGCACAGCACCACGTAATGTCATAAAACTTAGAGCGTAAAAACACAATGTAAAACGAAAAAGCTGTCACGGCTCCTCAGGATATTATGACAAAAACATGTACTGATAATGTTTGTTTTATATTTTTGTCAAGTCGTGTTGTGTCAAGTTAATAAAGTGTGCATTTACTGCCTTCCAAGATATTGTCGCTGCCGCAGCGACGTCACCACACATTTAATGATGTCATCAATGTCAGCCGCAATGACCGTGTGAATGTACACACTAATGTTGTGACTTACGTCTAAAAGGGACAAGCGGAAAAAAAAAAAAAAAAAAAACATTCTCATGTCCGGCTGCTGCTGCGCCAAATGATCTGGAATGCAGCATAAAAGTGGCTTCACTTTAAACCCGGCAATTTGGTCCAAATAACTGGCCACCTCAGCAAATCTTTTGATGCACGATTTATTCCTGTTCAAAGGCATCATTGTAATGTATTGTGAGTACGGATTTGATCCTGATTCATATGAAAAGTGCTTGTGCATAAATTTCGATCTGGTGGCTTTATAAAGAAATAGCATTCAATCGGTTCAAGAATTACAAACGCATGGCAGATGACCACAAAGCCGATAACAAGGTCAGCTAAAACTTTTAACAGAACTGAACTGAATTCTCTTTCAAATTACATGGAAGAAAATGGAACTTCAAAATTGAGGATAGCAATTCCAATTTTGACCGGTCTTATGATCTCAAGTAGCGTCACGTGTCGGAAACAAGTCTCTATCCTCCTGTTGGGCTATAATCAAACGGCTTGTGAGAGAAGATAACCTCCGTTTGATGTCATCGGGCGGGCGGACCAGTTGGCAGGAGGAACCCAGTTTAGTGAGAACAGAAAACACCTGGCCCCTCTCTCTCCAGACCACATCCTCGGGCCCGTCCGCCCCACTGCCGCTCCAAAGCACCGAGAAGATAATGTTGGTGAGCAGGTTGCAGAGCTCCTCTTCTGGCGTCTGCTAAAAGTCAACCAACACTCAGACACGAAGCCTCACAAAAAACACCAGAAAGCTTTCGGAGATAAAACTCAAGATATGACCGTCATGATCCAAACCTGCGGATTGGACGTGTTGGAGATCGTGTCTCCGGTGGGAGGGTCTGTCCCGTAACTGGCGTGGTCCAAAACATTGGATAGACTGGAGCTTTTTCTGGGTCGCTGCGGCGGAAAGGCTTTGCTGTACTCCAGAGGGGATGGTGTGTTTGTGAGGCTACTTGTTGGGGTGACCGTCTCGCCAATGCTGCCTAGTTCCAAATCAAAAGGTGGCGACGTTCCGTACGGGGAGAAAGGCTGGTAATCTCTCCCTTCCTCATCGACGCGAGACGAGGGAATATCCACCACGATGGAATTGGAGAGGGAGGACGAGTGACTCTCTTGGTCTGTAGAATCGAATGACTTCAGCTGGCCTCCCACGCCACTGGGCGGCGATTGGGATAAATCGGAATATCCCTCGGAGGTATCTCGTTGGACGGCGTCCTCCTCTTCCTCGTCGTCGTCCTCCTCCTGCGAGGTGCCGTAGTTGAGGAAGATGCCCGTACGTGCATCCTCGATGAGCAGACTCGGGTCTCGACGCAACGGAGGCCGGAAGTTGGCCTCGGTGGATCCCGAGAGGCTCGCGGCGAACGATTCGTAGGACTCCTTCACATAAAGTTTGGTGAGAACATCCTGCCAACCGGGCTGTTTGGCCAGCTGCTTCACGTAGTCCTCGCTGAGATAGATGAGGTGGAAGAGCTGTTTGCGGAACCACAGGAGACATGTTGATAATTTGTCCCAATAGCGAGATTGCTTTGACGAAGATGAAGCTCGAGTGGCAGAAGGTCAGACTGACCTTGCGACAAACATCCAGGCGGACTGCCAGGTCAGCCCGGTGGGACAGACACACCACAGCGAGGAGGTCTCTGAAGTTCGGGCTCGTGTCTGAGGGGAGGCAAGCAGACGTTGGAAACGATTCCGTATTTACCACTCAATGTTATAATGTGATGCTGGGGCTTAATTGGCGATACTGCGTTGACTAATTTCAATCCCTTTCATTTTACTTGGATTAAAAAAAATGACCAGAGCAACTAAATTCACCTACAGAATTACTTAGCCAGTCAAAAGTTTGGATGCATTGGAAACCTTTTGACTGGTTGTGTTGTTCTAATCACAAAAAATTGTAACTAGTCATGGTTTGGAAAAAAAAAAGAAGCAACAAGGAAGCGTAAAAGGATGACCAAAAAAGGGAAGACTTTGATCACTGTTTTTATTTTTGTATGGATTGCTGTCAGTTCTTGTTCATCCAAGCGATCGATGTCATTGTCTTATACTTCCCATTTACGATTGTAAAAGCCTCTCTTGTTTGAGTTGAAATACCTGTCGCAAGGACCTGCTCGTACAGACATCGCACAGTCGTCATGGTCACGGGAAGGTCTTCAAGGAAAAACACCAGGCCAAGGTAGCCAAAGTCCTTAAGTTTGAGGCGCTGCTTGTTGCGCTCGGACACACGCTCGCTCTTCAGGATTTTGTACAAAACCTGCAGACACAATGCATGATGCCGGATGGTGCTGATGGAGATTGTTTTAAAGAGAGAGAAGGCAAGAGTGAGAAGAGACAGACAGAAAGAAAGAAAGAACAAAACTACTCTGACCCTGAAGACCATCTCTCTGGCCCGGTCCCCAAAGCTCGGGTTGAGAAGGAGACTATAAAGTTGTTCCACTCCCCACTCCAGAAGCACAGCCTGCACCTGTTCACGAGGGGGGCTGCTCCGGAAAAGCTCATAAAGCACCTCCAGGGCCTTTACCACCTGAACAAAAATGCCCAAGAAAGAGGTGTCGGTTTGAATTGGGGAGGGACACAATAAGTGTCCCAAAAAAAAAAAAAATCTATTCATATAATATGCAAACGAGAATGGCACACAGAAGAGCACTGAACACCACGTCCAGTCTGCCTACTGCATAAACCAGAATTTTGCCATTAGGATTCATTCATTATTCCTCCTCGAAAAAAATTTGCCCCACACAATGGAAAAAAATATCATAGAACTGCAATTTTATACTGTTTTACACCAGAATCTACTCGCTAACAAACACACAACCCAAAGTGTTATGTGCTGCATGTGCAATCAGGAATTTTCCCTCCTCTGCATTATATGAATAGCAACACAGCTTGTAAAATCAAGTCAAACTGAAGACCGAAACCGCCGCAGCAGAAACAAAAAAGCAATCCTGACTGCACTTTTCTTCAGATCTGCACCTAAATGAAATGAATTCTCCCATGGTCCATGCCCCGCCACGGGGTAGCAATGATGCCATCACCAAATACTGCGCTGCAATCTATCATGCAGGTCAATGTGAATAGGGATCATTTTGCCGGCGACGTGTCACGAAAAATCCCCCGAAACGACAAGGGATCAGTACCTGCTGCTCATCTCCCGCACTCAGAATGTAAGCGAGGACACTATGGAGCTCCTCAGCCGTCGGAGACCTGAGGAAGTCTTTCAGCAACGCAAACAAACTCGTCTGAATCATCTGCTTCTCGTCACTGAGACAGCCGCCATCTTTCTCCGCGCTGCATATAAAACATGAAAGAAATGTATTTCACGACACATTCCGTCTTCTCCGCAGAATCAAAATCCAAAAGTGACCTGTAGTATGTGCGAATGGTATCCAGAATGTACTGAACTCCATATTTCCTCTTCAGGCGCTGTTTCCCTTTGTGGATCACAGATGAGATGTACTGGACGTGATCTTGGAAAAGGAACATTTACATTCGTTCAGTACGACATTTGGAAACCAACTTTTACAAAAGAAAGAAAGAAAGAAAGAAAGAAAGAAAGAAATTCACAACATATCAAGTGTGATAGCCTGAGCTTCCTACGGTATGTTATGCTTAAACCATCTAATGCCGCCATGCTTATGCCTCACCGTGACAAACAGCAAAATGGCTTCTGGTCCAGATACGGAAATCAAAGAGCAGGTGCTGGTAGAACTGCTGCAAAAGTGGTCCATTCCCCTCGTTGAGGACCTGGTCGAGTAGCAGCCGGCATGCAATCAAAACATTCATGTCCATCATAGTTTCTGGAACCTGCAGAGAGGAGAAATGTGTACGTTGCTGTCCATCTGGCTTCATCATGCCCAGTCCCTAATGAATGTTTGACATTAAAACTCATTCAATACCAGCCAACTCTAGACCAAGTCTGAAAAGACGTTTAAAAACGTCTTTGGGAGTGAGTGAGTTAAAAACAGACATCGATGTTAAATCAAGTCAGTGCAAATCATCTGGCAAATTCATGAATGCCAAAGAAAACCAAAGGACACGATATGACCACTTTTATCGTGAGACAGCACCTTTGTAATGAAAAAAATATCTGTTCATACTGAAATTAGCATATCGTACTTTGCTGAGCATGGCTCCGATGATGCTGGGCCCGTGGCACTGCAGCAGGCTTTCCTGATTGACAGGATGACGACGGATCATGTTCTTCATCATCAGCAAGAAGGCCGCGAGGCTGTTCCTCTCCAGTCTGGCTTCTAGAAGGAAAGACAAACAAGCACAAACTTACTGCCAACCGCAACGCAACAAAACAGAGGATGATCGACGTTATTTTACACCAACGGTTACTAATGTCACGTCCTGATATCTTTTGGAATTTTGTTGTGATTAAGGGCTATAGAAATAAACTTGACTTGAATTGTGACTGAGGAGCTCTGGGTGGAATATCAAGTCTTCCTCAAACTTTGTGAATGTTAAGCATAAATTTTCACTCTCAGTAGAATGTGTGACCGTTATTTAGTCAAGTTAAAGAAAATCATTCCTGAGAACAGAATTTAAAAAACTAAAAAAATATATAAATTGTGATTTCATGATGCAATCATTTTGAAGCCTACGTTTACCATACAGCAGTCCAACACCAACTGTGCAATCGATGAAACAGAATCTGACCTGAAGACTTAAGTGGCAGCAGCATCGCGGCCGGGTTTCGTGACGACGATGTCAGTTCTGGTCCCAGCAGTTCTGAAATCTCCTGAGCGCCGTTGTACACCTGCTCTTCCTCGCAAACTTGCTCCAGGAGGGGCAGCAAAACCCCTATGCCCCCAACCACACTGACGGCATCCTGCAGGGGAACCACATCCAGAGACGCACATGGATTCTGCAGGGATGGAAACTCCCAAAGCAGAAAAGATCTAGATATTCACAGCAAGTGAGTTCAACTTATTTACATAACCAAAATAAATCTAACCTTCACGTCCCAGTTGATGACTCTGTGTCCCGTTAGCCGGCCGTCATATTGATGATTAGGAGACAAATCCAGACATATTTGACTCTTGAATGCCTGAAGCACACACATGAGCAAATGCATGGCAATCAATTATAAAATTATAAAACTGTACTGGCTGATTTTCACACTTGGCAGCTTTTTCAGTCGCTTACCTGGGGAGTGTAGTAGAGCACAAGCTTGCCGTTGAGATCAGATAACTCTCCATCCGCTTTGAACAAGGGCACGTGATTTGGGCCTGCGATAGACAGCAACGCAACATTTCAACACCGGTACGGGTACGACTGCCAATTTGTATTCGAGCAGTCCGGCTTACCTGCAGCGTACAGCGCTCTTGTTTGGCTCGGCTGCAGTGGCTCATGGCAAATGAAGGCGGTGCCCAGGAGTCCATCCAGAGAAGAGGGCGTTCCCCACTCTGTGTCCTGCAGCCCCGCTGGGATGGACTGCACCGTGGAGTCATTCAGAGAGCCCCAGCGGCCCCCTGCAAAGTTGGCTGGAAAGGACTGGGAGCGGATTAGAGATTGGGCGTTGGTGGGAAAGGCAAATTCCGGGTACTGGCCCGAAGACATGGATGTGTGTAGATTGGGCGAGGTTGTGGTGGTAGTTGTTCGGTTTCCTGCAGAGCCGATGCAGCAGGAAGTAAAAGGCTTCAAGGCAAACAAATGGAAAAAAGATTTATTTTTTTTTTCATGAGATCATACCATCTTGCTTTCAACTCTGTAGGTAGGTAACAACCAAAGAAACAAATGTAACTTATTACCTCACTCAAGGATGGAAAGCGAATCTGAGCTGTTTTGGACAACTCTCCGTCAATGAAGATGTTGACCAAGTTCTGACCAAAAGGACGACGGCCTTGAATGTGGACTATGGCGACTGAATGCTGAAAATATAATCAAGAAGGTGTTTGTGTTATTTACTGTATGTACTGGATGTAACGGCGCAGAGAAATGGTTTGGCATTGAGAACGGAAAGTAAATATGAACAACCACAAGACGAAATTCCTTGCTAATTCAGGAGGTCTATTTCAATGATTGTGTTTAACAATTATGCTTAAAGGGTAGGGATGTGCATTTGACTAAATGTTCTTGATCAACAAGACTAAAATTAAACATTCATGATTGATTAACTCATTCACTCCCAAAGACGTTTTTAAACGTCTTTTCAGACTTGGCCCAGAATTGGCTGGTACTGAATGAATTTTAATGGTGCATTTTTTTTTCCCTATACAAAGTCATGTATGCATTTCCAGCAACGAAAGAATGTCTTGAAAAGTTTTGCACCACTGTTTCCATTCTATTGTACTGAGCAGAATAGTGCCGCATGGAGTTGTGACGTACAGCTCAACCTCCCGCAAGTCACGTTCTACTTTCGACCACAGACTAAATCAACAGCTCCGCCGTTGGTTGTTGACACGCCTTTCCAAGGAACAATTCATTGATTACCGTACCCATCCTTACTGTTAGGTCAAACATCCAGACTAGAGGGCCTTGGAAAAAAACGGCGTGTGACATTTTCCCTGATGCACTGCGTTGACATTTGGGAGAGGCTGAGTCCACACTGCACTCACCCAGCGTGAGTCAGCTAGTGGGAGTTCTGGCAATGCGACGGCCATGTAATCTTTCTTCGTGCAAACAGCCACGACCAGCACGCCCTCCATTGTGAAAAAGGCTTCCAGTCCTGTTCCACTAGCTGTGAAGAAACTTTATACAAGACAAGAGCTTTAAAAACCAAAACATTCAGTAGGCTATGACGCAAAAGTCATTTCTCATGCCGGCCTTGCCCTTATACCTGTAAAGCTGCTTCCTGCGAGGTCCTTTTCCCATGTCCTGTTGACTTGCTGTGACCAAGGTGGCGGTAGGTTTGTCGAAGTCAAGCGGAGGGGAATGTGGGAAGTCCATATTGAGGCGGAGCCAAGCATGAAAGGCAAAGCTGCTGCCAGACCATCGCTGGACTGTGGGCACCATGATACCCGCCATAGGGGGTGTGAGATCAAAGTACTGCAGGGCGCTGTCACGACCTTCTCGCGCCGCCATTGCCGAGAGAACCTGGATGATGCGGGTGCAGAACGGATGGGTGCCCTTATCCTGATCCAACCTGAGCAGTTTGAGGAGGCTCCTCAGCTCCTCAGGCTTCAGGCAAAGTGAGCCCAGGTCCTGCAGGAGCCCCAGCATGGCATCGACGCACTGCCTGTCCAAGTGCTGCGGTTGCGAGAGCACCTGCAGGAGGGCTCCCACCATGCCTGCCTCCACGGCCACAGTCCGACAAGATAGGGAGCCACCGCATACAGTCGCCAGCCACTGTGCCACCAGCAGCTGGAGCTCCCTATGGGCGTGCAGCTCAGGAAGCCATTGCAGGAGCAACAGCAGCGGCTGGTCATTACTAATGCCTAAGTGATGTGCATGGGCATACTCGCCCTCCACCGCCTGGAAAGGAAGAAACACAGAAGTGGCTCGTAATGAGGGTGAGAATGGGATGCGGTGACATGACGCCATTTCAAAAGGTCGTTTGTGAGAGAAAATGGACGGCTCTCCGGAGGCAATGAGCGGATAATGAGAGTAAAATGCTTTTCACCATGTTCATCAACTCCTGCAGCAGCCTTTTGGTGGGCTGACCTTGACTCTTGAGCACGTCAAAGAGCTGCGAGTAGCCGATCCGCTCCTTGAAAGTTTCCTGTGGGACGAGACCGAAATAGCGAGTCGAAAGCTACTCCGCAGAGAATGCAAAATTGGCACGCTTCCATTAGGCCAATTGGAACACAATGAAATTTCTGACATGAATGCAGAACAGCCTTCCTGAGAAGCTCAGAGTATTCCACCGAAGACATTATCGTGATAGGCAGTATCTGAATATATATTAGGGATGAACAATTTTGAAAAATAATTACATTTAGATATTTGTGATTTTTTTTCCCTCTACATTGTAATTGCAATGAAACATGCATTATTTTTTCCAAGGCCCTCCTCTTGTCCATTTTCAACAAACACAATTAATCTTGTATTCCAACAAAAAATATCAGATTCATTATACATAAAAGTTTTGCTCTAATAGGGCAGGCTTATGTAAAAAACAAGGCAAATGAACCACGAATTAATATGAAACACAGTTTATTTATCCTCTTCAATTAGAGTTACCTATTCACTGCAACAACTTCACAAAATTCTATCATACAAGTGCGATGTAAACATAATTCACTAAATCGTGACTCAGATGACAATAATGTGTGAATTTATCTTGTTTTTGTATCTTGTGTTGAGCTCATGCTTCATGAAACCTTGACTTGTACACATATAGACTGCACTTCCTATGCACTGAACTTATTTATATACGATAGGAATGAATGATAAAGTACACATTGGTCGGAAATGAAATTGCATTCTACTACATTGTGATGTTGATTTGAATTTGATCAACTGTCCTAAAATACGAGTGTGTAAGTACTGCCGTTATGCAATGGTGAACAGTGTTATCCCGAGAGTCTGAAGTGTTTCAAATATCATTCTGACGTAGCAAAATGAGGTAGGACATGAGAGACAACGCAGTGCTTCGAACAACAACCACACTAGTCACCATTAAAATCAATTAAATAATACTTCTTAGGCAGTGTTACTCACAACGTTATTATCTTGTTTGAGGACAGAGTGTGGAGTTAAAATTCTTCGCGGATTTTAATGCATTACACCAGTGGTCAGAATGTTATCCTACTTAAAAGATTAATGATGCACGGTCGGACCAAAGGTGATCCCATGATGATATTTTTACCTTGGCAGTGGGAGAGTTACTCATGATGGCTGTAAGAACTCCTAAAGCATGCACTGTGATGCTGTCTGAGCCTCGCTCCAGGACCTACAGCACCATGGGGGGGGAAATGAGACGTCATCAAGCCGGTGCAACAAGTCAAAATGCGCAGCATCCACCAGGAAAGAAAGGATTGGGCTGAAGTAGAAGCGGGAATGAAGGAGCACAGCTATTTGTCCACACCAAGATTATATGTGAGGCAACCAGGGTAAAGAAAGAAGAGACAATTAAGAGAGGCGACAGCCAATCCCAAGACACGAAAGAGATCTTTTTTTTTTTTTTTAAATGCTGGTACCACCACACCAGCAGCCAATGAGGTAAGAGGAGTCATGCATCAACCACCATCTCATGCACTATGTAAAAACGAGTCCAGTGGAATCAACAGGGAATTCAGCCTCTATCTAGGAACATGACTTACTGTATGATAGAGTCTCTCTTTGCATTAAAAGTTACATCACAGCGATTTCTTGTTGTTGTTTTTTTTCCCCCGAAATAAATTGGTCAAAAGCGTATTTCACTTTGTCAAAGCAAGAATGTCATTGATTTGAGTCGATTTGCCTCATAGGTCAGATCTGCAATCACATGCTCCTTATATGACATAGTTCTAAGCCAGACTTTAACCAATCATTTTATTGTGCTTTTTATTGATTTCAAAGGAAAACAAAGAGTCACCGGCAGTTCATCTCTTGCTTCCTCCCACATTCCAAAAGCATGTATGATAAGTTGACTGAAGACTTTAAATTGTCTACCAACCAGCGTGAATGATCGTTTGCCTATATGTGGCCGATGACTGACTGGGGCGGGGGAGTTGCATTTATCAAAGTCAGTGAGACCCGAATGAAGACAAAAACGATGAAAAATGGATGGGTAGGTATAGAGTAAAATGTTGATAACCAATAAATGTTCCTCTTCAGTTCTACTGCTGGGAATAGTTTTCCATCAATCCCCTACAAACTATCGGGGATCGTTGCGCAAGATGTCAGAACCAAGTGCCCAAGTATTTGGAATTCTGTCAGCACTCGGGCAGTTTTTCAAATTCCACAATATTAGTCTTTTTCGCCGCTTGAAAATGCAACAGATGTTTCTTCATTTTCAGTGTCCAACTTTACTGTATGAAAGTGAAAATTTGTTCTCAGGACATAGGTGTAAAGATAAGGTCGCTGTCTCACCCCAAGTCACAGTTATCATATCATGCTACCTGCTTCATAAGCCTGCCTTCCTGTCCTCATGTTTCCTGTTTAGACAACTGATAGCTGTGAACACGTGAAGGCTGAGTTTCCTGCTGACAGATCAATATCGACACCAAAGGTTTGTTTGGGGGTTGGGGGGAGTACCTGGTCCACTCTGACCTCTGTGAGTAAACTTGTAGTGAGGTCACACTCACTCTTCGGCCTAAGCCTGTTGCTCTGAAAGAGCTACAGGACATACACAGAGTACAATTTCAAAAATGCAGACAGTTCGACGTCAAGTACTGCAGGTTTTAAGAAAATTGTCATATTTCGCTGACGCGCACTGCTGAGGGGAGTCGGCAAACAAACGAGGAATTGCATTTGAGGAATATGAGGAAAACAAATGAGGAGATCTGTGCGAACTAGAAATGAATCAAAAGCTGACGGCCACATTCGAGACGGCCTAGCCGCCAACCTTGCTGTTCTGTATGAGCCTGAGGATGTGCTCAAAGCAGTTGTTGTTCAGGAAGACAGCCTGGAGGGCGGGCCGATCCGAACACTGCAGGATCTCGGCTACCGCGTCTACAAAAAGAGAGCAAAGCGTAACACGAGCTTCATTGTCACGTCAGTCATTTGACCTCCGTGCGGATTCAGTCGTCTTACTCAGCATCAGGCTCTGGAGCGAGATCAGCCGCCCCTCGGAGTTCTGCCTGTCTTGCTGCTCACTGCTCAGCGGACGGTTCCAGTTCAGGAGCTGGAAGAAACTCTGCAGTATGGTCTTGATGTCGACTTGCCGCTCTGAGGGGCTGCTAAAATGCAGCAGGTGGATCATTGCGGTAAGGCACTGCAAGGTCAGCCGAGGGAGGGATGCGTCTTTTGAGTGAAGGGAGGCCCGGCAACACCAAGCTCGCAGCACGGAGAAGAGGTCCTCGACAGCGTGAGAGGTGACGGCGAGGAGACCATTTGGCTGCAAAGATGCATCCATCATATGCGACATGATCCACGGTAATCACATTCCCAGACAATAATAACCTCTGATTATGAGGATACAGCAAATATGGCGACAGACCTTGCCCCCACTAATGATAGCTCCCTGGAGATGAACCAGCCTGAGTGTGAGAAGCTCCGGAATCTTCTCACTGTCATGCAGATTTTCTGTAAATTTGAAATCACGCAGTACGTAAGTCAAATGGAGATGTTGAATAAACTTCACGGAGTACAAGAAAAAAAAAAGAAACAAACCAGACTGACGACAACGAACACAAAGAAATTTGTGTTGAAATTTGTAAATTTCCTCAGTGTGGGACAAATAACGGATATCTTAAGCCCATTACTGAGAAAATGTATTCCAAAGTGACAATGAATTGAAAAAAATGACTCAGAACTTTTTGTGACACTTAACATCCGACACGAGAGCTATGAAAAGTGTGTCGTGTATAACTGCACTCAACTACGGAAGATGAAGGGACGCCTCTAACATTGTTTTAACTTACTGAGCTGAGAGGACCGAAACGGCTCTCACTACGATGCCGTGCCATCTGACACCGCTGCAAACTACAAGTGCAATAAATGCAAAATGTTGACCTTTGCCAAGGCCGAACGGTCCTAATTTGAATAAGTACCAAATGATATATCCATGCCCTACATATCCCTGAAGCCTGTGATGATGTTTATTCAGATATTCCCTCCGAGGCTGAGGTGATGAATAGCTCTCTGGCATGGCCAATCCAAACTCAGCATTGTTATCTTTTTGCCGCCCGACTTTTTAACACAGCGCTTGTATTGGACCACATTACATTGACCTCATGTGTTTATTGAGTGTATATTATCGAATGATAGTATTAGCAACTATAATGACCTTTGAAAGTCACGCTTTGTTAATGAATGACTCTGGGCTCCAGGTTGGAGCCGACACATTGTAAAAGTTGAGTAAGAAAAGCAGCGGGCATAAAAGATTTTTAAAAAAATCATTTACAGTATACTGTATGTACAGAACGGGTTTACGTGATCTCTACTGTCTCTACAAGTGTGAGGAAGATTCCTCACCGTGGAACAGAGCGGTCAGCTCCTCTGGCAGTGGCAGCGGAGAGAATTTGTACTTGTTCCTCTCCAGCAAGCTCACCTCCTCCCTGCATCTCACACACACACACACACACACACACACTGTATACCAGTGGCTGGTCTGTCAAGAAGGGGAAGCTCAATTTCGGGCTACATCATAAAATGTGTCTGTTCATTTATATATGAATTCTACTCTCCGTTCCTTTTC
>CAAKHF010023993.1:296-12482 GCA_901007745.1 Hippocampus kuda | reverse complement strand
ATGCGCAATCACAACTGTTGTGTTTGTCCATCAACAAACTGTCTTCCCACTTATCAGTCTGGCTTTGAAATGGAAGAGGGCGTGGGATTGGAATGGAGTACCATTTTCGCAAGCACGAGGGGGGCTCTGGGCTCCAGTTTTAAACATATATGCATTTCTTTTAATGAAATATGTCATGTTATAAAAACGGTGGCATGGTGGTCAACTGGTTAGCACGTCGACCTCACGGTTTAGAGGTGCAGGGTGCGATTCGGACTCTTGCAACCTCCACTTCCTGTGCGGAGGTTGCATGTTCTCCCCGTGCCTGAGTGGGTTTTCTCCGGGTATTCTAGTTTCAATCCCATATTCCAAAAACATAAGTGGCAGGTTAATGGTACACTCTAAATTGCCCCTAAGTGTGACTGTTAGTGCGAATGGTTGTTCATCTATGTGTGCCATGCAATTGGCTGGCAACTAGTTCAGGGTGTCCCCTGCCGACTGCTTAATGACGGCTAGGAAAGGCTCCAGCGCGCCCCGCGAGCCTTGTGAGGATAAGCGTATTAGAAAATGGATGGATGGATGGATGTTTTAACAACAGTTGTCATAGATCTTAAGATAAAATACAGTGGACTTTGGGTAGTCATGGGTACTGGGTCCTACTTTGGCCCGCAAATAGCAAAAAACTGCGTATTATCGACGGCCAGTGAAATGCATTGGGGAAGAAAAAAACAACATTGAAAAACCTCTAATATGCAATTTCAGCCAAAATTGAGGTTGGCTGCCCCCCACCACTCAAAAAAACAACTGAAAAAATTACTGACAAAAAAAAAATTACTGACAAAAAAAAAATAAATGATGAACCACGAGGGTCCACGGTACATTTTGATGTGAGAGCTCAATAATAAGGTTGCTTTGATCACATTAAGACTGTCTGAGACTACCTACTCGTTAATGGTAAAGTGGTGTGTGTGCATGCATTTTTGTGCGTTGGGTTTGTGTATTACCCAATATGAGCCTCTGCTTCTGTTTACTTTACTATCATCTCTCGCCACACTCTCTTCTGCTCTCAGACAATTTCTTCAATATATAAATACTACAATTACACTGCTCTGAGAGAGGAAATGAAGATACGGAGCGGTGAATTATATAATGATTGTTTCACAGCGCATTACATTCAACAGCACAAATAAATTCACAGGCCAAGGGCATAATTGGAGGAGGAGAAGTCCTGCCCAATTTCTGAATTTGTCTCTGTCCCCCCCAGAGTTGAGACAAAAACAGTGAACTAATTGGCCTGTCAACAAGCAATGCAGATACATGGACAAAAGTGATAGTACCCCTATGTTGGATGATGAAAAAATAATAATATTAATACAGCTACAGCGCGGTTCACCTTTCACTAATTTCTTTGGGTACAGTTTATTTATTTATTCATTTTTACAGTACAGTTTTTGTGTTCTGCATTCTGATTGGCTAAGGCAAAGGTCCCCAACCTTTTTTGCCCCACGGACTGGTTTCATGTCAGACAATATTTTCAGGGACCGGCCTTTAAGGCCGGATAGATACAACAATATTATATGATATGACCTGCATGAAAAGTTTGGTATTTTCAAAACATACAGTAATAATAAACACGAATCATGACAAGAGGAACGTCTGATCTGGCCGCAACGTTCTCTGGTCGCTATGGTAACGTTTAAACCTGCCTTCAAAATAAGATACGCCACAAATAAAAAGTGCATTGGGTTTCATTTCCTATCACGTGACCGAGAAGCGCGCATTCACCTGCATCAAGAGTGACATACTGTAGACGGATACAACAGAGAATCCGGTAATTTTTCAAAATAAAACATTTTTCAGATTCCGAAATGAATAAAACAGAGGGAGTGTAAGTTATTTATTTTTTCTGTGTGGCCCGGCACCAAATGACCCACGGACCGGTACCAATCCGCAGCCCGGTGGTTGGGGACCCCTGGGCTAAGGGACTGTAGATCAACGTCAACATCCTCCGTGCCTCACCTCTGTACAACAGGGGTGCCCAATCTTTTTTGACCGAAGATCTACTTTACAAACAACGAACCTCCCGCAATCGACCCGTTACTGCACGTGCACGCAAACACCCACATGCACACGCGCATACACGCACGTGGGCACGTGCATACACACGCCTGCCATGATGAGCAACAGCCATAATGGCCCGTAACATGAACGAAACAGAAAAATAAAGGAGATGCAAATGTTTGTGAGTGTGTGAAAGGGAAATCACTGGCTACCTTAATAGAGACCTGACGCAGAGGTAGGGAATGCATTTCTGCAAGTGCAAAAACTATCGTTCATACGTGTATCATTTTAAAATGTTTCTCCTGGAGATCCAGATTCCCATTCTTTGCCAGTGCCATCAGTGAATTCCAGATGAAACAAACTTTGACTGAGAATGATAAAAAAAAAAGATATACCCCAACAATTACCCATAACTCTTCAGAAAACGACACCCGCACCACAGCCTTCAGTAGAAAAGCGGAGTCAGGACAAAGAGGCAAAGTCACAATGTGTCTAACCTCGCATTGACTATTAAAATTATTATTTTATAGTATTTCTAAAACTATCATAGTTATTCGCAAGAAAGCATTGTGATTTTGATTTTTAAAAATTGTATAGTACAGTACTATATTGTATAATAATTGTAAAAAAATAAAGCTAACCACTTCATGGAACTGGCCAATCATGGGTTCTTTTTGGAACGTAACCCCCGTGATAAAAAAAAAAAGGGTTCACTGTACAGGAAAGGAAAAAAAGAACTATCGTAGTAATAATAAGAATAATAACAAAAATGAACTGTTTAAAAGTAATGGAAATTAACCATTGAAAATTAGACATAGCTTTGGAAATGTTGTTCAACAAAATTATTAAAAAACAAACAAACTCGTAAAAAAAGCCTGCACATATTCTTCAATAATTTGAGATCTGCAGGACCATAGCCAACCTCCCAGGATGTGTCCGCAGAAGGAAAAGTGATGACAAATTGAAGAGGCGAATGATGCGAATGATGACAAAAGCTGCAAAGAAATTAAAAAGTGAACTCCAAGGTCAGTGTTAGATTGCACCATCCGTCACTGTTTCAGCCTAAGTGAACTTAATGGGAGATGACAAATGAAGGACACCACTCTTGAAAATAAATCAGACAAAATTGCCAAATAGCAAGTTAACAAATCTCAAAGCTTCTGGGAGAATGTCCTGCGGACAGACGAGACAAAACTGGAACCTTTTAGCAAGGCACATCAGCTCTAAGTCCACAGATCCAAGATTGAGCGGTTTCTCCAGAGCGACGTGGAGGAGGAAGCTGTTGTGCGTGTTATGTCGTCAAAAACAAAGCAATACAAGAAACCTCTTGGATCATTTGAACAACTAGTGATCAAAGTGGAAAGTGTGAAAATGCAAGTAGAGGTTGCACAGCCTGCCCATGTAACCCTGAGCAGTTTAGTTGCTAATAACTGGGCGGCAGACGACGGATGGAAGCAGCAATCATTCGTGTTATCTTTTCATCAGTCACATTTGCAAGGAGCAACGATGCCAATGCCGTATGTTTAAAATTATTATGTTGACATGAAAAGGCGTATCTATTATTCCTGATTGGTCCATTAATTAGTTGCTTACTGTGTTTTACATATTATACATACATATTATTCTATATTTGTTATACAGTTGAATAAAAAATTTGAAATGAATGAAAAAAATGCATGTTTAAAAAATGTTTAATTAATATATTAATTATCTTTGTTGTCAGGACCATTGCTTTAAAACTGGCAATTTAAAAACAATGAAAAATATGGTTTCCGGTCCATAAACCGCATGTACTTGTCCCAACTGGTCCGTGACGCAAAAAAGATTGCTGCCTTAATTACTAACATTACTAAATACATTACCATATCACATATTATTATTATCATTATTCTTACTATTATTTTGAAAATCTGAGGTGCAGGTTATGAATAACCAAAAATAAATAAATACTAAATCATCTAGAAAAGTTGAGCGACAGCTCTGATTTTAAAATGTAGTCACAATTTTTTGGCCAATGTTCGTTTTCCTAACCTGAAGCTAATCACTATAAATGCCGCATTCTCGTTAAAACACAAATAAAATGTCTCTTCCTTCCTGGAGAACTAAGGAAATCAGAAAGCAATCACCAGTGGTGTGCTGAATTATCAATTCCTCTGATACTAGCACTTTATGCTCTACAACAGATTTTCAAATCACTGTATCGATGCTTTTAATACTTTTAATGCAACATAATGAATATCGTTAACAGGAACATCGTGAAAGGTAACTCAACTACGGATGGATTGTCTAAATCAGTGGTCTTAAACATGCAGCCCGGAGGCCATTTGCAGCCCGCAGGATGATATTTTGCTGCCCCCGACTTGACATCAGAATTTAATGTTGGTGCAGCCTTCACATTTTTGCCGTGTAATTTCCCTGGGCGTTTTTTTGTTGATTTGTTTCAATAACGAATGGGCAACCAGAGCTCAGACTCTTGACTACTTTCAGCGAATATGTAATTCTGAAGTGGCACCAAGTGGATGGAAAAGGTATCCCATCACCCAGCCCTAGTCATGTCTTGTTCGAAACATGCCGTGAAGATTCAGGTTTGTGATGAAAACAGCCAATTTCAAGAAAAAACAGGAGAAGGAATGTTTTTTGTTGAGCGCGGGGTCACCAAAATCATGTCGTGAATGCACAGAGAAAGTTGCGATACTCAAGAAATCATCTTACTCAACTAGACATGCTGAGGAGTGCGCAGAGTAGCAGGGAAATTCGATTTTGTTGACCTTCTATCGAACCGTTCATGTTCAGAACTGTTCTTTATAAATTGAGATGATTGCATAAGTTGTACCCACAGATGTTACACTGCTCAGTAAGTAAGTCACTCGGTCTCAGACGTAAACATAGACGGAGTGGCAGACCTATTTCATAAATGGAGCTATTTTAGATACATTTTGTGATGTTTGTGGATAAACAATTAAATTGCGGTGACAGAACAAACCTTACGAAACACCTCAGGCTGAACCACAACACACAATACAAGGCTTTCATGATGAAGCAGATTCGTGGATGGAAAAGGAAAACGACCTCGGTGTTCCTAACATGCACTATCAGGTACAGACGGAGAAATTGTGGAGCTTTAAGCTGTTGCTGTTTTAGTGTTCATATTAAGAAATACACTTATTAACAAATTTAACAAATTAAATAAACACTAATTGGAGCCAGTCATCTGTGCTGTATGTTTGACAATAAAGTTGTACTTGTTACTTGATATTTGGCATTTTCACAAATACCAGCATTGGCCTTTTTGAAAAACCGGAAGACGAATAACACATCAATTTAAAACTGGTTAACCTCATGTACCTATCACGTCTCACCTGTTTAGTGGGTTTGACATTCACAAGCTGAGCCACCAGCCAGGAACTTCTGATATTCAAGGATTATATGAAGTTGAATACAAAGCTATAAAACCACAGTGAGCTTACCCTTACCCTTAAATTCAACAAAAAACGAAAGGAAACAAAGCAGAAGTCATGTCACTTCATTTGAGTGGAATTCACTCATTTGCTTTTGTTAAAACAACATCATCATCATCATCCCAAACTCTTGGTAGATACATTATGCCAGCCTCGGATTCCTGCCAGTTTCAGAAGCCCAAGTAGAGACGCGACAAGAAAGTTACATACTAATATCCACACGTTGAAACAATACCCCGAATAATCGCATCACATATTGACACAATTTTGTTAAAACTTCACGAATCCCATCAAAACACAATTGCCCTAACGTGGAATTATACAGTTCAAGGAGCAATCTTAGCTCACCTTTTAAATAAGGTTAAAAGAGAGAGAGTGAGAGAGAGAGAGAGAAATGGAGAAATAGTGATCAACGTGACACTCACCAGGCAGTCCCGGTGCTTTCTAAACTCCTCAAGAAAAGCAAGCCAAACTTCCGCCGACCTCGTCTTCCTCTTTATGTGCTCGGTGTCAAGCTTGTAAACCCGACTTGGTTCAAATCGCAAGCTGTTCAGTCCGGTTCTTCTTCTGACGAGGATCTTGACAGTGGGTGTTGAGCTCAACAGTGTCACACCGAAGCCGCGGACGTGCGTGAATGTTGGCGGAAAATACGGCTCCGTCCTCCTCTCATCCGCAGCCAACCTGGCTTCGCACCCAGTCCACGGCGGCCCAAAGCTCACCTCCCACTTAAAGGGCGAGAGTCTGACTCCAGGTTGAGGTTGCGGGGACAACCGGAGTGGGGGAGGAGCGAGGTGACAGTAAAACATGGGAGTTTTATGGGAGTCGATATGAACCATCAATTGATTCTTCTCATTTTTTTCACACAACACGAACCAATCTGTCGTTAACTATTGACGAGTTGGTACCTGTCATCGCTTCCTTTAAATCAAATCACTTCAACACTGCAGGAGTCCACCAATTCCATTGAGTTTAACCAGTGGCATCAGTAGATTTTATGGAGTATGTTTCGAATGGATGTATTCTATATGAAATACTGCATACAGGTACACAGTTTTCTAATTTCGGATATATTCTATGGGTTGGTTCTTGTGTTTCCTTTCAGGTTTTCTTCTTCACTTAAATTTCTGCTATTTCATTTTTCTTTTTTCAAGGAAGAAAGAAAACGTTTTTAACCTGTATTTAAATACTCTAATGCCCCTCAGTAGCGGAGAGAAGGATGCTCGCAGTCGCTGATACTATTCATCATTTTTAATAAACAAAATAAGTCATAAACACACACATTCAAAGGAGTTGCTGTTCGCCACAATTTACGCCCATGCGCACCTCACTCAGACTAACGACCAGAGCCAATATTCCCCCAACCTGGCTCCTCCCCTCTCTCTGACGTCACACAAATACAAGAACAGACATTACAATACATTAGGTTGTCATTGAAATTCAAATAATCACGATTTTTTTGTGTGAATATAATTCAAGTATTATGTTTTCCGGCAGCCCGATGGTCCAGTGGTTAGCGTGTCAACCTCACAGTGCTGGGCTACCGGGTTCAATTCCAGCTCCGGCCTCCGTATGTGGAGTTTACATGTTCTCCCTGGGCCTGCGTGGGTTTTCTCCGGGTACTCCGGATTCCTCCCACATTCCCAAAAACATGCATTGCAGGCTGATTGAACACTCCAAATTGGCCCTGGATGTGAGTGTGAGCGTGGGTGGTTGTTCGTCTCTGTGTGCCCTGCGATTGGCTGGCAACTGTTTCAGGGTGTCCCTTGCCTACTACCCGAAGACGGCTTCGATAGCTCCAGCACCCCCCACGATCCTTGTGAGGATAAAACGGAACAGAAAATGGATGGATGGATGGATGGTTGTTTTCCGGCAACCCGCTGGTCTAGTGGTTAGCGCGTCAACCTCACAGTGCAGGGTTCAATTCCAGCTCCGGCCTCCCTGTGTGGAGTTTGCATGTTTTCCCATGCATGAATGGTTGTTTGTCTGTGTGTGCCCTGTGACTGGCTGGCAACCAGTTCAGGATGTACCCCACCGACTGCCCGAAGACAGCTAGGATAGACTCCGGCATGCCCGCGAGCCGTGTGAGGATAAGCGGAATAGAAAATGGATGGATGGATGAATGCACCTCACTGGGAGACAGGATTTCACTGCATGACAGCCATACTCACTGTTGTACGACGAAGCCACTGTGTTGTAACACATGCAGAATGCAGCTTGGTATTATCTTGATGACATAAGCAGGAACATCCCTGACAAAGACGTTGCTTGGATGGCAGCATATGTTGCTCCAAAATCTCTCTGTACCTTTCAGCATTAATTATGCCTTCATAAATATGCAAGTTACACATGCCACAGGCACCACCAACCCCCATACCATCATCAATGCTGGCTTTTAAACCTTGCGCATAATATAATCCACGTGGTCCTTTTCCTCTTTGGCCCAGAGGACACAATTCAGGCTCAACTGACTCCAGCACACGTTTCCACTTTGTGTCAGTCCATCTCCGATGAGCTACTGCCCAGAGAAGCTGGCGGCATTTCTGTGTTGTTGATATATGGCTTTTGCTTTGCCTGATAAAGTGTTAACATGCATTTGCAGATGTCGCGACAAACCGACAATGGTTTTCTGAAGTGTTCCTGAACCCACTTGGCAATATTCTTGACACAACGACGCTGGTGTTGAATTCACTGTTGGTTTCTGTTTTACTGTTTATCTGCAGATATTTCTCCAGATTATCAATCTTTTGATGATATTATGGATCAAAGATGATGAAATCTTAAACTGATGGACTATTTGCTGGCGCAGTTTAATCATAAAGTTCTGACACTCATCCTTGTTTGTCAACAAATGAGGATCTTCCGTTGGCTTGAACCTAAAAACATTTTCGATTTCTGTAAATATATAGAAATGAATTGTAAAATGTTGGGATAATCCTGCTTCGGCCCGGTAGTCCAGTGGTTAGCACGTCGACTTCACAGTGCAGAGGTACCGGGTTCGATTCCAGCTCCAGCCTCCCTGTGTGGAGTTTGCATGTTCTCCCCGGGCCTGCGTGGGTTTTCTCCGGGTGCTCCGGTTTCCTCCCACATTCCAAAAACATGCATGGCAGGCGGATTGGACGCTCTAAATTGTCCCTAGGTGTGAGTGTGAGCGTGCATGGTTGTTTGTCTCTGTGTGCCCTGCGATTGGCTGGCAACCAATTCAGGGTGTCCCCCGCCTACTGCCCGGAGACGGCTGGGACGGGCTCCAGCACCCCCCGCGACCCTAGTGAGGATAAAGCGGTTCGGAAGATGAATGAATGAATGAATAATCCTGCTTCTTACTACCACTGCAATATCAGTGTCTTAACACACACTGACAGCACTCTGTTTATAATAAAGCTCAACATGATGCACTAAACTGTAATTTAGGGGAAAATGTGGTCATCATTCTTCTCTCTTGAATATACCTTTTTGAAATTACCATTCTCTTTACACACATGCATGCACACAAACAGTTTTATTCTGTTGTTGCCAAAGACATGTTGCACGTCAGTGCTATGTTTTTCGCTGAGTTTTGATAATCAGCGTCGTTGGCAATTGTGATAAATTCACGACATAATTTTGAATGTCCTTTACCTTAAAATGCATGCGTGGTTGAAAAGGACCTTTTCAAGGTTAATTTAACAATGCAGGTATTTCTCAAAAAGTATGTTTTTGACATTATGCAATTTGAATTTTTAACTTTTTTTTTTATATCATCCATGCATCCATTTTCTGATCCAGTTATCCTCACAAGGGTCGTGGGGTGTGCTGGAGCCAATCCCAGCTGTCTTCGGGTAGTAGGCGGGGGACACCCTGAAGCGGTTGCCAGCCAATCGCAGGGCACACACGGACGAACAGTCATCCACGCTCACAATAGACAAGGGACAATTTCGAGGGTTCCATTAAACTGCCACATATGTTTTTTTGGAATGTGGGAGGAAACCCGAGTACCCGGAAAAAACCCACGCAGGCATGGGAGAACATGCAAACTCCACACAGGAAGGCCAGAGCCGGATTTGAACCATTGCACCTCTGCTACTTTTTATACATTTTAACAGTATTCATTGAATTTGATGGCAACCTTTCTTGTCAACTGCAACTATCAAGAATATACCGTATATTTAGTCAAACAAAAAGAAGTGTCACGTCTTACACCACCCCTGTATTTGAGTATTGTATTTGAATTGGACCTAAAACTGAGTTTCCATATTATTCATGATTAATGTGTGGAAAAGAATTATCTGTGCTATTATCACGCATCAACACAATCACTCAGTTTACAGTTAACTATAGCTAACATTACTGACATGTACTGTGTGCAGGTGGGTGTCATTCATGGCCACTGTGACAGTAAATGTTTTGTAATGTGTCAACAAATTAGGCAACTTTATTGTGTGTGTTGTGTCTCACTCATGACTTGTGTGTAAAGACATGCAGAGGTAAGCAACTTTGTGTGTGTATGCATGTCTACTTTATTTATATACAGTAACAAGATGTTGATCAATGCTTGATTGTTGGTTATTCAAATCATTCTCTTCCTTCTTACTATCCAAGGTCTCATGGCTGCTAGGGTGTCCTACAGAGACTCAGCGATAGGATTGGGCTCTGTATCAGAAATATCTCATGTTGAGCACCTTGACTATAGTCCAGGTGGAGGCATTGGCTATTCACCTGAAAATCAATTTCAACACGAACATACGGTCCTTGTTACAAATCCATCCATCCATTTTCTGATCCGCTTTATCCTCACAAGGGTCGTGGGGGGTGCTGGAGCCTGTCCCAGCTGTCTTCGGGCAGTAGGCAGGGGACACCCTGAAACGGTTGCCAGCCAATCGCAGGGCACACAGAGACGAACAACCATCCGCGCTCACACTCACACCTCGGGACAATTTAGCGTGTTCAATCAGCCTGCCATGCATGTTTTTGGAATGTGGGAGGAAACCGGAGTACCCGGAGAAAACCCACGCAGGCCCGGGGAGAACATACAAACTCCACACAGTGAGGCCGGAGCCAGGATCGAACCCTGCAACTCTGCACTGTGAAGTCGACGCGATAACCACTTGACAACCGGGCTGCCCCTTGTTGCAAATATGACTGAAAGACAAAAGCATTTCTAACCAAAACACACTTGGCTGGCCAAAACATAATAACTAATATGATTGATGTGTTTTATGCCAAAATGGCATGAAACACTGATTCTGATGGGAGTAATTTTTGACCCACTTATGGAAAACTGTGGGATCCAGTCTCTCATGTGTCAAAGGTCCAGTTGCACGCCAGAAGGATTGATGTGTAACAGAACGTCAAATGCAAGAGATACATTCGAGGTTTAGAACCGCCTGGGGAAATGTAGATTTCGTGGATGCAAGCGTGCCGATCAAAATACATTGACTGAAAAGGTTTTTGATGTTGAAAGCAGGATCACCACAGCCAAACACTGCCATCCAGCTAGTGCGCTCAACTCTCAATCAGTGCCGACGGTGATCATGTGTTTGATCCCAGGGCAGGATCTATCTATCTTGTATTGGTCATAATGTGGGCAAATAATACTGCTAAAATTGAGTTTGAATAGCATAATACAATCAAAAGCAATTGAGACTGTTTTTTTTATGTCTGATTAGAGACTGAAATACTATCTCTGTTAGTGAGGGAAATATTCCTACTTACTTTTTTCTGCGACATTACACCATGTGCTATTAAAACAGAAGCATTGAAAAAAAGAGAAAAAAATACCTTACCTACAAAAAAAAAATTCCCAATTTGTCAAGCATTGTGTCCGTCAATGTCCGAGCATCCTTGTCATTTTGCTATTTGTGAAGTCCACAAGCATGAAAAGTGCTGACACTCTCCAGTGGGGGGCAACCGCTGAGGGTCGTACATGTATCGGAAGGAGGCATGTTGAATACTGTATACTTATTCTTCATATGTATGGTGCTGGTGGTATGCAAACTCTTTTTCGCACAATTTGCACAAAAACGACTTTTATTAAAGCTTCTCTCAGGTTTGGTTGACGTGAAATCTATCTCCCATTAATACGAGCAAAGTGGTTTTATCTGATTCATTTGTTTTGGTAGCCGCTAGGCACATGCTTAGTCAAGCACTGATGGGCATCGTTTAATTCGTAAATATGGAAATCACGCATTGACAAAGCTTCCAAGTTGATTAAAATGCGTTATTTTTTGAATGAATCATTCCGAGTGCTCCGACTACCACAGGCATGACTGTCACCTTTACCTTCCAGGCTCTCTCCAGGTCCTCTCTGAGCCCTTGGTATTTCTCAAGTTTCTCGTGTTCCTTCTTTCTGATGTTTCCATCACTTGGGACCGCTACATCCACTACAACGGCTTTCCTCTGCCCTTTATCTATGATCACTATCTATCTATCTATATATATATATATATCTATATATCTATATATATATATCTATATATATATCTCTCTCTCTCTCTATATATATATATATATATATATATATATATATATATATGTATATATATACACACAGTATATATATATACATATATATTTATATATATATACAGTATATATACATATATATACATATATACATATATATATATATATATATATATATATATATATATATATATATATATATATATATATATATATATATATATATATATATATATATATATATATAAAA
>CAAKHF010023992.1:4555-27026 GCA_901007745.1 Hippocampus kuda | reverse complement strand
CAGATATTAAATAGCAAATATGAACGGTACAGGCGTTTTCATTTCTATTTCATTTGAATGTCCTATTTGCAAAGCATCCATTCATTTTTTCCAACTAGCAACTTAAATTAAAATGCAAATTTTTTCTATGAAACACTTACTAGTCTTTTGGGTCCTCCCTCTTAGTATCAAATCTATTCTGCAAGTAAAATAATCCTATATGACTGAACAACGCAAGAGACCATATCCAGAGTGTCATTCGGGACAAGGTCGATTTGTGTTCACTGAGAACACAAACATCTGTCTGAAGCCAGCCACCAACCTGATTGGTACCACATTGGTACTCCCTTTCCCATGCTGCAATCCTGTGTAAAGTTTTCGCTTGGCTTTGTAATTCTCAAAGAATGTCAGCTGGAATAAAGCATGATTCTAAAGCACATGCACTGGCAATCATGGCACCTCTCCAAAAGCTTCAGTCATTTTGTGGGAAAATGTGTCCGTCATTTACACAAGCGCAACAATCACCATGTAGGCTGGAGCGTATGGTTAACCCTTTCAGGGGACAGCGGTTACTAGAGTGGACAGCTATTCACGTTGTTTTCGCTTATATTAATCCATCTTTATAGTTGTGCATCAACCTCGACAATGGACCCTTATGTGGGTTGTCATCCACTGCCATTATTTTTTTTGTCATGCCTTAAGACTAATAAAAACAAGAGAAAAAAATCCTGATGTATTTTATTATTATCTGTGCATGAAAGGGTTAAATAGTCGTGTGGTCGACATGTTTTTTTCAAATGGCCCATCATTTCAGTATAAGGGCAACAGTCATATTGGTCATTTTATGGTCATATATTTAGAGGAGAGGAATTGGATTAATTGCTCAGTTGAAAATCAACAGAGGTGGCATACAGTGGAAAGTTCTATTACTGAGGATTATTTCACTGCGTCAAGCAAGGTATGGTCTGGTTTGTTTTCATAATTTTCATAAAACATGGCCTGAGTTAATAAAGACATAAAAAGCAGGAATAGATAACAAAGGCATAATGTTGACAACACTTTGTTTCTGGAACAAATGTATTTATAATTATATGATTATCATTGGTTATGGGGAAAAAAAAAATTATACATTTTGTTTCCGTGCTCTACCACCAAGGGTCTTTACTGTGACACCTCTCATCTCCCTTTGCAATCGAGTTCGATGTATCATTCAATCAACTGACTGGTATTATCGTAACAGAACACCGTTGAGCATCAATATCAGCCTAAAGCTTATGACTTTTCCATCTCACTCAGTGACAGTGGGGGAAACCCCCGCTGGAGAACAGAAGCCACTCAACCTTCACAGTGACTCCAAGGCTATGCTGTTTGAAGGTTTCTGGAAAGGGCTAAATGTCAAGGTATTGAGGTTTCTTCTCAACATAAATCTTTATCCTGCTCATCGTGAGTCAATTATTGCACGCGAATAATAAACATGATTAATAGCTATGGATGCTATACGCAAGAAAGTTCAAAGCGAATGTTATTTTTGAAACGTAGGTCAAAGGTTTAGGTCACTGGTCTCAAACTTGAGGCCCGGGGACCAGATTCGGCCCACCACATCATTTTATGTGGCCCGCAAAAGCAAATCAAGTGTCGCTTCCATGATGGTCGCTAAATTGTCGCTAAATTCTAAACCAAATCAAAATGTCAAATTGTCATGTGTAATAAACAACGTTGAGATTCTGCAATAGTTTTAAGGCATTCACAATCACTAGAACAATAATTGATCAAAAAACAAAACTAAAATATCGTTGACCGATTTCAAAACTAGTAATCAATTTTTTTTGGTGTGCTTACAAGAATATGATGTGATAATTAAACATTTATTCAGTTTCACTGTTGTAACGCCCCTCCAAGGGAAGACGTAATTCCAAAGTGGCCTGCAACAAAAATGAGTTTGACACCCCTGGTTTAGGTGATGCCAAGACAAACTAGAGATGGGCTTTATTATGTGGAAAATTAAGGATCATAAATATGATTTATATACATATTTATATGATTTACAAAAAGGGATTGGAGGACCATTCGCTAAATTATCAGAAATCCAGCTTCGATGGCAGAGTTGTACTGATCAGATAATGTGGCTTAGGGGAGTTTGCGTGAAGTAGTATGTACATAATTTCACATAAAATTCTTTTTAGACATCACAGTAATAGCGACTGACTACAAAGTAGTCGTCAGTGGTTACAGCCAAAGAGTACACCCCGTTCTGCCTGAGTTGCCTCCAAATGGAATTACTCAATATTCAACCTCACAACGCTGACAGAACTGTTCACACTTTTTATGAACATAACTAACATGGAAGACTAAGATTAGAGGTGAATAGAGTGTGAAATGATTTCATTCAGACATAATGGTGCTATCACACCTCTAAGATTCATTCATTCATTCACTTTCCGAACCGCTTTATCCTCCTGAACCGGTTGCCAGCCAATCGCAGGGCACACAGAAACTCACAACCATCCGCGCTCACGCTCAGGCCTAGGGACAATTTGGAGTGTTCAATCAGCATGCCATGCATGTTTTTGGAATGTGGGAGGAAACCGGACGACCCGGACAAAACCTACGCAAGCACGGGGAGAACATGCAAGCTCCACACAGGAAGGGCGGAGCTGGAATTGAACCCGATACCTCTGCACTGTGAAGTCAACGTGCTAACCACTCGACTACCGGACCGCCTACCTCAAAGATTCTCCTGTCTAAGTCGATGCTGGCTGTAATTATAAAGTGGCCCTGCAGTCTCAGGCCACCTTCGCATTCCCATTAAGAATGAGAAGGCTTCTCAGTGTACTCATTTTTGGATGTGTGTAGATTAATCCAAATGATCTAGTTTATACACTTGGCCTAAACTTTAAAAAAAAAAAAAACAAAACAGGTCAAATTGTTTGTTTTGTTATTTTGGAAATTGGACAGCACAAAATGACATTCAATTCCACTATTTTGTTCCATTGCTCAAAAAAGTGTTTATAAACAGTTTTTTTGCTCAACCACACATCGGTAAATTATGCTTCCTGGTGAAAAGCATGTAAAGCTGCTAAAGCATAAGCAGGTGGAACAGATTTATGAGGCCAATCTGAAATGTGTTGTTCTTTCCGGTAGAACAACTATTAGTGCACGTGTTGTGACTTTTCATCTCATTAATATGGTATTGAGCTAAAAAATAGCCAAAATAAAAACAAATATTTGTCATTGATCATTGTAGTCGATGTCATGGAATTGATTGGTTGTTACATCTTCCATTGCAATTGTGTGTCTTTTTGCAGTGGCTCATCTACAGTACCTGCATTGCTTTAACCGTTATACATTTCTCATCAACTAGACCTGTGCTTTTATACTTTGCCATCCAATTACCTGGAAAATGTTAGTTAATTTCAACAATGATGTACTGTACACACACCACTTTCTATATTTAAAGAACACCACATTTTGAGCTTTCTATGAATATTCCTGTATACTGACTGTGTTTCATTGGCTGTCGACTCATCCCACGCAAAATCAATGGAGTTAAATCACTCATCTCTCAAATCATCAGTCACTCATAGACCTGGCACATAGAAACTGAGAGACATTAACATTCACTCCAAAAGGCAATTAGGAGTTTTCAATTAACTTAACGTTAGGTGGATATAAAAAAAAAATCTTTATACCACTGTTTATTCTTTTTTAAATAAAAATGGAGATAAATCATTTTAAAGCATGTTTCCATGACAAACGGAGTTAAAACCTGTGCTGAGTTAATAAAGAAAAAAAAAACTATTGAGATCATACTGCACACGCAGAACATGCAACTTATACCTGTACAACTCAGTTTTCTCAATTGAGTTGTACAGGTTGTAGGTCAAATTAATGGTTGTAACAGTCCATTATTATAATACGTTATCACGCCACACGGCGGCGCCTCTTTAATTTATCATGTCAGTGTGACACCTTTTTCCATAAACTTCCGAAATGGGAATCGGGTGTACCCGACCGTTGACTAGCGTGAGGTAATTATTTTGTCATGAGTAAAAAGTGTTCATTTACAGTGAAGGCTTGAAAATCATGAAGGCTTTGCTGCTTTGGCTATCCAACAACACATGTCTAGTTACCTCCTCAGTTTACACCACCGAATGTGAAACGGTGGAAAAAGGTTTTAATTGATGTTTATCTTAAACCTCTGAACATTTGACCAAGTGTCGACTTTTTGTACTCGCTGTACATGCCTCGAAAATCAGATGGAAGCCTGAGTACCTGGAGAGAAACCTTACAAGTTCAAAGAGAACATGCATACTCCACATAATTTCTCAGAACTCACTGTTCCACCAAAGACAACATTACATCTTAAAGTTCAAACAGTGTGTATATAATTCCAAAAAAAAAAAAAAGGTTGTATCACCTTTGCGATGAAATCCCTGAAAGTGTCATGATTTGGTTTGGGACCAACAGGTGGCACTGTAGGGCTCCCCCTGCAGTTGCACACCTGTTGGTCATTATGTAATTATTAGTTGTATAAAAGGACTCGGGCGGCCCGGTAGTCCAGTGGTTAGCACGTCGACTTCACAGTGCAGGGGTACCGGGTTCAATTCCAGCTCCGGCCTCCCTATGTGGAGTTTGCATGTTCTGCCCGGGCCTGCGTGGGTTTTCTCCGGGTGCTCCGGTTTCCTCCCACATTCCAAAAACATGCATGGCAAGTGGATTGAACACTCTAAATTGTCCCTGGGTGTGAGTGTGAGCGTGCATGGTTGTTTGCGTCTGTGTGCCCTGCGATTGGCTGGCAACCAATTCAGGGTGTCCCCTGCCTACTGCCCGAAGACAGCTGGGATAGGCTCCAGCACCCCCCGCAACCCTAGTGAGGATAAAGCGGTTCGGAAGATGTATGAATGAATGAATGAATAAAAGGACTCCTGCCCGGACACTCAGTGTCGGGTCATTGTTTGCTTTTGGCTACTGTCATAAAAGTCGGGTCATTGTTTGCTCTTGGCTACTGTCATAAATGTATTATTATTATTATTATTATTATTATTATTATTGTTTGTTTGCTTGCTGCTGTCATGTTTGTTTATCATGTTTCCGTTATTGATAGTTTTGAGTTTAAGTCATGGTTTTTGTTTGTTTTGGATTTAGTTTTCTTTGTTTTAAATACAATTCGTCAAGTACACCCTCTGCTCCTCCCTCTTGCCTGCTTTTTGGGGTCCACCACCACCACCTTGCAACGTGACAGAAAGAGGCATCTATTCGAAAATGACGGCTGTCTGCATAAATATGAATGGATGGTTGAACACGGGTGTTTTCGCCCTGTTCCTGCATTGCATTAAGTGGTATAGCTATTGTGTGTATTGTGTGAATGAATACATTAGAGCAAAATGACAAGAGAGCAGCCCGGTGGTCGACTGGTTAACGTGTCGGCCTCACAGTGCAGAGGTGCAGGGTTCGATTCCGTCTCAGGCCTTCCCGGTGTGGAGTTTGCATGTCCTCCCTGTGACTACATGGGTTTTCTCAGAGTACTCCGGTTTTCTCTCACATTCCAAAACATACATGGCAGGTTAATGGAACGCTCTAAATACAAAGGAATCTTTATACAAAGGAAAAGATGTTGTACAGTGATATATGTAAGAAAATGGTAGGTCATGCCATACAGCCTTATACCTACAGGAGCAGTACAGTATGTATCTCTGGGAAAGGTCAAGGATGAATGGTCATGGAGTGGCCAGATTTGTTGTTCAGCACTGTGCCATAATTTCATAAAATGTTTTGTTTGAGACATGATTCAAATGTCTTTTGTGCCAAGGGTGAACTGTTTGGAAAAAAAAATGGGGCCTGTATGATTTGTGTACCAAAGTGAATCAAGTGGTTAAATGAAAATTAAAGGGCATGTGCTCGCACTAAAAATCGCCATTTGCTATTTGCATTGGCATTCATGAACAAGTGCATATAAACTGGAATAGGTTACTCAACTCAATAGGTTGCATTTGCCAAAATACGCTTCATCGTCTGACGAATGAAATAATGGTGATAAAATTGCTCAATGGTAAACAGACTGCACTTACTTTATATAGCGCTTCCTCTATAACCATACATCATCCAAAATAATTCAGAAAGCCTCAAAAATCACTCTTTTGAAAACTAGACCAGAGTCTACACCGGCACATTGATGCATCAGCATCAACCTATGGAAAGGTTTCATCTTAATGTAGCCACCAGATCTTATCCTGGACCCTGGCCAATGATAGAACCCGCATTGGCTGTTAAAATCAAATTATCAACGTGCGTACCCACCCTGACCCGTGCCTCTGTGAGATTGGTCCATACTGCAATCTCCTCTCTGGTGCTCATATCAGGGTAGCGGTTCCTCTGAAAGGTGGCCTCCAGCTCCTGGAGCTGCTGGCTGGTAAAGTGAGTTCGCTGCCTGCGCTGCTTCTTCTTCAGTGAGCCGTCATCAGTACTGGATTCATCCAGCTGGTTCGGGTGGGATTTCTCCGTGTCTGCAGTCATGTACAGGGGAGTGTGCCCATTAGTGGAAGACCAGGCATTCCATTAGCAGAGTGACTTAACATGTAAACATTCATGCCTTTTAGAACATAGACCTTCTTACTACCATATGCTAACAATATGCAATGAATAAACAGGCGGGCCCCAAAATAGGTGCAATAAGTCAAATCCATAAAGTGACTAGACTGTTCATTTTGTGTCCTAGTCTACAGTGCTAAGAAAATGCTGTATAGCATCTTTAAATATTGCCATGATTTATCAGGTTTGTTCTTCCGTGGAGAAAGAAAAAAAACTGAGTGTGTTACAGCACATTGGCTGACAATGTCTGACAAAGCCCGTGAGCTTCAGAGTTTTGATAGAAGCCGCTGTATCCCAAACCCATGTGACTGATTGCCACCAAAGATCAATGGATAGATAAAAATGCAATCATCATAGTCAACAAAACTCACAATATTTTGCATTGTCTTCATGTCATAAGGTTGCCTTGTACCACAATTTATGTGCAGATATGTAGAAATAGAATAAAAATATGAGGGGAAACTCACTATATTTTTTATTTACTTCATGTCATAACTTCGCCTCATTCCTTGGACACATAACATCACCTATTGGGAAAAAAAACATGACTGATTCTCACCCAGATTTATGTGGAGGTCAATAGAAAATATAATCATATTCTGTATATATAAGAATAATATTAACGTCAGAAGCCTAAGCCTAGTTGCTATATGGACCGACTTAAATCAACATCTTTCTCCCGAGTGAGCTCTAGCCTGAATTCATGTTGGGAGGTTCTGTTCAGTTAATTCCATTTTTTCACGGCCCTCTGAATAGGGATCGTCGGTCAGCATGGAAGGATCACTCTTTCTGTACTTTTTTGACACATTTATTGGAGCACTTTGCAGCAGTAGTAGTAGTAGATGTAACAGAAGTAGTAGCAGTAGCAGAAGCAGGTAATAACCTAAAGCACACATAAATGCAGTAAAAAATGAATATATCTTTCTGCATCACAATGTAAATATGTCTATAATTGACATTAATGAATACTTTTATTTTAACAATACGTTTAATAAATACTTTAATCAACCATGATTTCACTATGTATTTTATCGTCATCATTCATTATTTTAAACGTAAGAAACCATACATCACAAACATATCAAGGTGACTCGAACAAAAGAACTACAAGTCCCAACGGTCCAACCCGGAAGTGGAGCGCCGGCATGATTAAGCCCAGCTGCAACGCAATTTACTTAGTTTAAACATCAAATTGCAGCCGGACAAACATGACAACTATGCAAAAATGATCTAAATAAAGAAACCACCGTTCTAGCAACACTTTAGCCCACGCTGATTAAATTGCCGATTACGAACGGTAACTGACAGTGATTGCATAGCGAAGCAGCAAACATAAAGCACAACGGACACAAAGTAAAGCAGACAAACAAAGCGACCGATGATCATGATCGAATCTAAAAGCCAACTTTACATATCTGGTAAAGAAAACCACACACGTAGCTTACCATTGGGCCATGCCGACGACGAAGCGAGTGTATTCACTAACTTAACATATGCAATGCTGCTTTTTATACGTTGCGCGAACGGTCAGCTGTCAGTGGCAGCCCCGCCCCTCTTAAAGCGCCAGGTGAATCCAACAGGTTCACAGAGAAAACTCCAGGATTCAGTTCCAACAACCTAACACAACAGCCAGAAAATGGCAACATACGCGCCTAAAGGCAAAAACTCTCTCCCATATGGTTGTTCGTGGGTCTGATTTGAATATGAGTCGGGTTGCGAGATTTTTTTTCATTGGGGTATTGGGCCAAGGTTTGTTTGCCAGGTTTCGAAGTTTTTTTTTTCCCCCTTATATTTAACACATGAAGGAAAAGGATGCGGACAGAGCTGTTTCTCTGATTATCAATAAATTACCCAGTTTACCCTTAAAAAATATACAAAAATATTTACAAATTATAGTTCCTTCAACCGCCACAACCATCAATTCAATGGCTCTATTCATTTCAATGTCCACTAAATCCTTTGTACCGGAGTCGGTGATGGTGTAGTGGTACACTCGCCTGACTTGTGAGTGGGCAGCATGGGATCGGTTCCCACTCAGTGACGGTATGGATGTGGGTCTGAATGCTTGTTTGACTCTATGTGTGCCCTGCGATTGACTGGTGACCAGTTCAGGGTGTGGTCTGCCTTCCGCCCAAAGCATGCTGGGATGGGCTCCAGCACCAGGACAAGCAGTGTTGAAAATGGATGGTTGGGTGAATCTTTTGCAGCAGTGGGATGCTTCTGCCGGGTTTCCAAAACATTTAGCAGCAGCATTGATTTGTGAGTAAAGCTGCAGGTACACATGGTCTATACAAAAAAATAAAAATTAAAACATTTTTAAAAAAACATACAGTACACGAGGCATTACATTTGCCTGACAATATTAACAAGGCTGTTTCAAAGGAAGAGTGATCGTTGGATGGTTGGTTATTCTGACAATGAATCCGAGCATGCTGTCGTCCCTACTCGGCAAAAGTGAACCATGTCATGTCACATTCCCCCAGTGTGAAGTGTTTACTTCACTGTAAAATCGTGAGAATAACCAGAGAAATGACTGATTGGGAAGCGGATGAAAGATAGGGTTAGAAATCGGGAGTCTCCCTTGAACGTCTGAATCTGGAAAGTTGGCAAGTATGAACTAGTATTTAAAAAGTAACAAATATAATTACGGGCGGCCCGGTAGTCGGTGGTTAGCACATCCACTTCACAGTGCAGAGGTACCGGGGTCAATTCCAGCTCCAGCCTTCCTGTGTGAACTTTGCATGTTCTCCCCGTGCTTGCGTGGGTTTTCTCCGGGTCCTCCGGTTTCCTCCCACATTCCAAAGACATGCACTGCAGGCTGATTGAACACTGCAAATTGTCCCTAGGTGTGAGTGTGAGCACGAATGGTTGTTTGTCTCTGTGTGCCCTGCGAGTGGCTGACAACCGGTTCAGGGTTTCCCCCACCTACTGCCCAAAGACAGCTGGGATAGGCTCCGGCACCCCCCGCGACCCGAGTGAGGATGAAAATGAATGAATGAGTGAATGAATAAATATAATGACAAAAAACTCGAGAGCTCCATTGACGACATTGACGACATGCACGCCACATTGCCCTGTGCAGAATGAGGAAATGCCACACTTTAGCAGTCAGTGTCACAACAAGAGGAGAGAGGAGAAGGGACAAGGATTCTACAGGCTACCAAAAGAAGACCCAAGATGGAGCACTTGCGGTCAGCTCTTCAGCACCTCTGATGAAAAATGTTCCACAATCAAGGCAAGAGCACGTCAAATGGCTAGATAACTAGCTCTGTGGAACTCATACAAGTATGTGCCCATGCAAAGGTTTTTAATGTTTATCTTGGCCCTTTTGGTTGTGGTGATATTCAAAGGCAGAAAAAATGGTTGAATGCTCAGACCTTATGTATTATCTGGATCCATATACTTAATATTGATTTCTTTCAGATGATAAAACAAATGTATTTCTTTGTTGGTCCATCAATCATCCAAATGCAGTAGTTCTGTTTTCTTTAGTACTGATAAACAAACTAGATTTTACAGTCTCGGGGCTCTATCATCAGACAGCATAGCTGCGCTCCAGCAGAAAACCTAGTGTATCCTGATTTTCATGCCGATGCAATCCTTGATGTGCTTGTTTGGGACTTTGGATCAACTCTCTGCGCCTTGCTGGGAGTTCTGACGTGCCGAAGGCATTTCCTTCAATGTGCACCTGACAATTTCATAGCTGAAAGTACTCTAAACCTTATTCCTGGAACCATATCTCACTATACTGCTGCAGGCAGGGAGGCAGATTCCGAGCTGAATGGAAAAATTATGCATGCCATTGTATTTCACTCATGAATATGACAACTATGTGCATCGAACTCTTTGAATCATTACTGACCTCAATTCATTGAATGCATTACTATTATCAACTTTATTATATTTTTTATAAATCAACCCACTGCCTGCGGCACAGGTGCGGGGGATGGCGGAGGTTGCGGGCCTGGGGGTGGAAGTGATCGGTCTCACATGGGCATGTACGATCAGGGTGGAAGGCAGTATCCAAGTGCCCATTTCACAGATCTCTGATCTCCCTCATGCCAATTTTACATCATCTGCCCATGGAGGTCTGCTTGCGGTTACTTACGAACGCACTTTATCTCCTCAGTTTCTCCATCCACCATGGCAGGGACTGGGAGCTGCAAATTCAGTCCTCTGTATTCACGCCCACAATGGCGCCCTTTTTGAAATGTGGCACTCACTACACCCACTTGCATAGCTCTACAAGTATACCAATACTTGTTCTCGCCCACCTCTGCTCGGATTTAGACTGTGCCCAGTGCAAGATTTGTACTAGGCATAAAAAACGAGCCCTTATCGGCTTTGTTGTAAAACATCACTTCTGTTGCTCTTGATGACTTTAGCAAGTGACGAGCATGTGAAAAACATCTTAAAATTGTATCTGAAATGTTTCTACCTTTGGACTAGTCCATGGCAATTACTGGTTCCATTACGTTCAGAGATGTGCGGAAATACGGAGTGTATCTGTCGCCCAGCACAATGAGTGTAGGGGACCACACATCCATGTTATGTCTGCCAGGACTCTACCAGATTTGGCTGCCGCTGCTATGAGGACCTCACAGAAAGAAGTGAAATTAGTTGGCCAGCTAATCCTGTGGATCAGGCTTTTGTGACTGGGGCAGGTTGGGCTCTGTTTGGTGAGGGTTTAACTCTCTGGGAGCGGCTCGAAATCATCAGCAGGGTTTAAAAACAGACTCCACAGGGCCACCAGCAAAACCAATAAGAGCCAAGCTGTGGCTGTTATCTGGCAGTAAACTGACACTGGCTAAGCTGTCACTTAAGGCCAAAGTCTAAAACACAATACAGAGGAAAGGGCAGCCCTTTTTAGAGCAACGCGCTTCCCAACAATGGGAGCAATCTGACTGATAATGTGCTGACAAACCAGACTTTTTCCAGGTCAGCTTCACGGAGGAGTTTATTATGCAAGGCTTTTAAACAAATAACCTAGCTCATGTAATCTTCTGACTGAAAATGTACTTTCACAATATGCATGGTCATAGAAAAAAAAATTACGTCATTTGACACTCATTCATCTATTAAAAAAAAAGATGAGAGCCTCTGTTGCCTGCCCTGCAGGAAATAGTAACACAACTTATTTTAATAAGCTTAAATTTATTTATAAAAAACATTCATTAAAATTGCAGTTGATGTAATTACATTAGGGCAGCAGATAATGAGGCCAACATTTAAACATTCACTTTTAATTTTTCTTTGTTGATGATGTAAAAAAAAAGACAATTTATTTCCATCTTTATTTTTGATTCAAGTGTCTGATACGTGGTATAAGAAATAATACAGTGTACTAGCATTCTGTGGTATAGCAGAATGCCTATGATTATTTTATTATTTGTCATGAGTGCAATTTGTAAATTCATGCATTAACACGTACTAATTATGCTCTTCAGACGAGGTATCCTTAATTTGATTTTTGTGACATTCTGCCCATCAAGGATATGTTCCAAGTATTTTCTTTGTGGCCAATGCCCTTTGTGGGACTTTTGAAAACGAATGAACGCTAAAAGATATCGTTGTTGTGTTAGTAATGTTAAAGTAATGTCAAATGTGTGGTGGTGTGCTTCAGCCCAGAATAGTTTGACTTTGAGACTAAATAGTTAGGGTGTCAAACCATGCATTGCCTCCGTTAGCAATTATGTTAATCTCCCTAACTCGTGGACACAACTACCATTATGCGTTCTTGCAAAAGTTCATGAGATTCAAAACAAGAAATATAAAACACGATGAAGCTCCGTTTTATCGAATGATGTTCTCTTTACAAGTTCGCTATTATCGTGGTTGGAGTTTACATTTGGTTATATTGACTAGATGTGACGATCCTAAATGCATTTCTGCTGAATACCAAGGTGCGCGCAGGCAACCCAAATTAGTTATTCTTTTGTATTATTCCGAACTGTTGACATAAATTATTCGATTTAATACCTCCTTACTTGTGCTCAGCTCCAAACATGAGTCACGCGGTAGACAAGAATGATTCGTTTCCTTCTGTCAGATGCGCTCCCGATAATAATTTTATTTTGCTTTTAAAGCACAACGTCAAGTTTAATCGGATGTAAACCGGGCGAAATACTATTTCTTAACCTATATAATATGATTCGTCATCGAATTTATTACTTTCTTAAAAATATTTACAATAACACCAGATCAAACCGAACGGGACACCGTGTGTATACTGCACTCCCGCAAGCTCTTTTGCGACTAAATTCCATATTCGGAGTCGCTAGAAATACCTTGTGCTTTATTATCTATCCATCACCTGACCATGAGAGAGACCACAAACAACGGAGTGTCCAATTATTGAGGATTAGGGGATATGTGCGTGGCTCATGCTTTCCGGGCGCATTTAATTCCAGTCTATGCATTTACAAGCAAGATAAATAGCGCGTATTTATTATGGGCTGTCATTACACTACGTCGCTGGATGGATTTATTATAATAATAATAATAATAATAATAATAATAATAATAATAATAATAATAATAATAATAATAATAATAATCCAGGGTATGACACCTTTGTCTGAACTGGCCCACTGAATATCATCACATCCGCTAAATAATTCAACGCTCTGCAATTAATTCCAAGCAGAAGTCTGAGGACAAACTGAAGTGAATTGACTGGGGAATAAGGAAAATTAGTCATAATGTGCACGTAGCATTTTAGACGACAATGGACAAAATTTGGTTCAATTGGAATTTGATTTCCCCCAGCCATTCAATGCAGAAAAATGTAATCGTGAGATCTTACTATCTTTATTTTATTGCTATTGCATTATTTCTTAATTATTTATGATTAACGCAAAAATGAGAATGGCAGTGGCGTTTTAGTTGGGCATCCATCCGTTTTCGATGTCCCGCATGTTAGGATAACTGGCACAGCCAAACCCCAAGTATGACAATTAGCGCTTTTACATATAATTTTATTTCTGAATTAGCACTAATCACCGCGTGTTTACGTTCATGACGATAACAAACATGGGATAATCATCATATTTTCATTAATTTTTAATGCGAATAGCGCTGTTTTTTTGTATCTAAACTCTAGTTTATAATACACATTGTATTATTTCTAAAATGCTAGACTTTTGCAACAGTTTTTAAAATTTTAATTTTTTTACTTTTTTAATGGACCCAGATTCAATTCAGCAGTGTAAGGGTACTTACCACTACTCTCTTGGCCTTTACATCCCTGGTCGTGCTGCGGAGTTCCAGAGTCGGAGAGCGACAGCGCTGGGCTGCGGGCATCGCTATCCGTCAGGAGGTTAAAATCCATAACCAGGCTCTGCACATGGAAACGCAAAATACACATTGAATGCACACTGTCAACAATTGGTTTAAGATTTAGCGAGGTACACTATCCGTCACAATTTTTTCTACATTTGGCATTAACTCAATCACTGCCAGCCCTCCCATTGTTTTGTTGTTGATGGAGCTGCCTGTCAACGGCACTGAACGAGTTAAAAATAAATCAATCAATAGACACCATCATTATTATTATGAATATTATTATTATCATTATTATTATTATTTTGACTATTATTATGACTATATAACGTTGTTGTTCATTTTACCAATAGTTTTTTTATTGTTTCCACGCCCACTTTGTGGTGACGTCATGAACAGAGCGAGACCTGTCAGTGACTATTTCAGGCTAACATGGAAAGCAATTTATTGCTGTTGGATTTCAAGACCAATTGGCAAGCTGATGAGACATCTTCTTTCACATCGCTCCCAAAATAACTAATGGTTAATTTTATTTATTGCAGCATACTTAACACCTTGAATGCATGACCTTTGGGGATGGCAAGTGTTGTATAGAAAATGTACTACGATATGAAGTGCAATGTGTGCAAAGTCTTAAATGCTGTATACCACTCCCCCCCCCCCCCAAAGACACAAAATCCGTTTTATAATACAAACAATAGGAACTTGGGGGGGGGGGTCACCTCAAGTCAACCTTGTCACAATTTACCCTCTTTTCCATGCATAAATGTTGAGGTTGTATTTCAACCTCTACCGGATATTTGGATATAGGCAGTCTCTGTGTGGCAGTAGGGTTGTGGTTACAGCTTTCTTACTTAGAAGTAGTAAATTTAGATTCCAGGAAAGGCTGGACTGTATTTGTCTCCGCCTCCAACCATCCAGCCCCACTGCTGTAGAGATGGCGCTACACCACTGTGATTGCAGGCCATGCTCTTGGCCATGTGTATGTCCGTCATCCCCACATACAGCTCCCATGGTACACAGAGGTGGGGGTAATTTAAGGTTCACTGCGCTCTGAATTTATATACACACATGTACACTTTATTTTGACCTTTGACCCAAAGAAAACTGATGTTTATATGAATGATTGCATATGTCTAATCCAATATTTCCTTGGGATTAAATGGAGAAATTATTGGGCGTTTTGCCCTCATAAACATCCCACATAGTTAACATGGAAGTAAATATCAACCCATTTGAAGCTTTCAGTCTTCAGGGAAGACTTTGTTAATTAAGATCTTTTTAGATGTCCCATCAAGTGTTTGAGGGAATATATGTCACGTTTTTCCATACCAAACTCGTCCACTTTTCTTTGTGCATTGGGGCACAGTCACGTTGGAACAGAACACTGTTGCCACAATTGGAAATGTCAGGGGAATTAAGTGGTCTAGTCCACCGATGACTAATTACCATAGAGGTGTCTTCGTTTAATTGTGTCTATATAGGTGTCTATGGCTATGAGACAGCCAATTGCCAAACAGGCAATCTTTGCAGGGTGACCCCACCTCTCGCTCAATGTCATCTGGAATAAGTTCCGTTGCCTTCTAAAACCCTGCACAAGATCAACACCATCCAGAATAGATGGTTGGATACGCCCACTGCCTTTTGAACATCACTCCACAATATGTATACTGTACTTCACATCAGGGTTGCCCATTGCGTTGCTTGCGACCAGTAGCTCGCCAATTGTTGGTCGATTGCATGGCATTAACTCAAGTCACACAGACCTCCCTTTTTTGCTATTGATAGAGCTGCCTGTCAACGCAGAAAACGATTTAACGATTTAATAATAATAATAATAATAATAATAATAATAATAATAATAATTAAACACTCTCCTCTCATCCGTTCTGAAATTTGTCACTTGATAGACAGAAAGGGCAGCCAGTCATATCGCTGTTGCATCCCTCGCCACGCATGCAAGGGCGCTAACTTTCAAAACTAGCTGTTTCCATTTTGTTCTGTCGACTCTAAACTTATAATAATAAAGTATAAAAATGATTAATGGGACCAGGTAAGCCAATTATTTCCAGAGAGAGTGAGGGAAGGATTTTTGTTTTGCGGTGGACTCCATAGCGCGGCATCTCCGACTTGCGGGCGGGCCAGTGGGAAGCAGACGAGGCGCTCCGGCGTGCGCTCGCGGTTTCCCCAGCACTGGAGAATGACGTGCAGGATGGAGAAGACGTCCACCCGGCTACCCTCCCATGGCCTGTCACGGCTATCAGTTGGTAAACTGTTGGTGGGGTTGGCGACCGGCTGACGGGTATGTTAAGCCGGTCGGTCGGTCCGCCCCGGGCGCTTGCCGAAGCAGGCAATGTGGAGCAGGATTTTCGGGCCATTAATAAAAACATTAAGTCCAAGTACCCGTTCCAATATTACTGAGGTTCATTGGGAGGTGTGTGAAAGGTTTGTTACCAGCAGGTCCCGTCCAGACTCCGTCGCCTGGCTGATTTCATTCACCGCAACTCATCAGAATTAAGTAAGGATAGAAAATGTTCAATGTATTGTGCAATCTGTATTCAAGCACTTATGCAACGCATACCAATACATATTATATCTAGAAATAATTCTAACTGTATTTTTAAATAATTAAATAGATAGCTTGGACTTGGTCTTTTAATAAATATTTTCCATGCTGAAACACTGTGGGCATCCTGCTTTACATTACAAACACATCATTGAACCGACTCCAGTGTGGGTCCAGTTGTGGGACCCCCTCACAAACGAGATGTGTCATCTCAAGGTTTTTTTTTTTTTTTACCACAATAAGAAAATAATTTTCAACAGTTGCCCCCAGTCTCGCAAAAGGGGTATCATTTTTTGGACAGAGTGCAAAAATGGCTTGGAACAAAGAAAATGTGATTTTTTTTTTTCTGAAAAGTACTTCACATTCTTTGGACTGATTTCACAGCAACCAGCTACAAATGAGATTTTACCTTTTACATGTAAAGTGACACGACTAAGTTATTTTTGCAATGAGATCCAACTGTACATTAAAGTCGAAAGGAAATAATCTTGTGTTGGAGAGACATCAATAAAGTCAGATCTCCTTATCTTTGAATAGAACATCTGCATCCCTGTTGATGCATATATGAGATGGTATTAAACCATATGTCATATTTAAAAAAAAAGAAGTTATGACCTTTTGCAGCATAACATATCAGGCTCTGCAATCTTAAATCTGTAAACCACATTTAGTGACAATTCATGAAGAGGTTCAGATAATGGATGGATGAATTCATATTTCCCGTATCATATGCTTTCTAGCTCAATTTAAGTTAAAAGTGTCTTTCCGAAGCGAAAATATATTTAAAATTACAGTATTAGCTTTTATTACGCCTGCGGCTGAATTATTTTGACGTGATCATTGACAGGATTGTCACGAAAGGTTTATGTGATTACAGAGATTGGACAAAAAAATACGACACTTGAATACAAAGTGAACAACATGATGCATTTAGAGCAACTGCATATACATTTACTTGTAGTCACTCTGCATAAGCATGCTGATGACGAGTTTAATAAAACAGAATGAGAATACTGTACCGTATGTGTGAAATCTGAGACGTGAACCTCAACACTGCAAACATTTTGTGGAGATTATGATGCGAGAGAATTGCATCTGTTTCCCATTGCGCATTCGTGAGAATTATCATCGCCTTTCAGAAAAGATGAGAAGACTCCACAATTGGTTTTCAAAGCCATGGGCTATAAGTCCTTTCTTGGGAAAGAACATTTGAGGCTGTATAAGGTCATAAACTCCTAGTAGAGAGATTAGCTTTGTAAGCGCACTGCCTTAGTGTAGTGGTTTTGGATTAATGGGCTCCTGATACAGAATTGTGGGTTAAAATTGATTTGGGGTTCAGAAAGCTCCACTTTGCCTTAATTGTTCACATACACGTAAATAGTGCATCAGAGTGACATTCATTTTGTTTTGAACATACACACCGTATTTTTAAAGTACTGTATCAGTCAAATAGGATATGAACAGTATAACTAAAAAGAAAAATGCACAGCTATGGTGCTTGTGAAACCATCTCATCTGGTTCCCATCCCGTGAACCAAGTGTAAAAATACAAACACTCTAAATTTAAATGAGCTAGTTTGAATTTTAAAATGGAGTCCTCAGGTGATCTTCCTTGGATCGAGTATATGTCCTCTGTGCTAAAACCAACGTTTACAATTCGGTCCCAAAAAAACGAGCCCCTTTTTGAAGGAATTCAGTCAGTAATTTGTCATTTGTAAGAAAGAAATGCAGCGCCGCACTACCCAAACTCTTTGGAACTGTGGAGTCAGGGTTTTTACCAGGCAACAACGACTAGTTTCTTTTTTTGAGGAGAGGGGTGTGTAATATAATTGTAATACAACCCAGAGGGGCGATATATATCTGACAGTGATGGATGGCCAGACAGAGTGGTGTCAATGTGGTGCTGAGAGGCCCACCGGCTTGGCACTGCCAGTCATTTTGTCCAGAACAAGGTGTCAGCACCCTAACGCCTCCTCCCTCCCCATTCCTGCCTGCACTTCCCAGCCTATACACACGCCAGGGGGGCCACTTGACAATATTTCCAAAATCAAGATCCTTCTACACCGAGCTACCCTCCCCTCCCGCTAATGACCAACAACCTGTCACAAAGGCTAACAAGGTGCGTGACTGTAGAAATGAAAAGTGCACTTCACTTGGGAGGTTAATGACAGTGCAGTGTCCATGTAATATTAAAAAAAATAATATTGCAAGCGTGCGGGTGACTTTTCTCTTGACGCTGGGGGCATGTTCGTCTAGCTAGATGAATATTCGATTTGCGTTGGCTTGCTCATTAGCATAAGCAGTATGCCAGTAACACCGATCTCATTTAAAATATATATGAGGATGGTGAAAATAATAAAAAAGATAATAAAGGATGTAAAAATCCGCCCATATTTCGGGAGATTGCCCGGTCCATCTGGCGGTCCGTTGTGCAGGATGTTCGCATTTGCACGGACAGCAGCTATCAGCGCGGGAATTATTCATAAACGCGTCGAGAATTAATTCTAGGGATTAAGAGTTGATTAAGATGTGTGTCACTTTGCTGTCTGAGAACTTATTAAGGGCCTCCTTGAAGAGACGGCAGATGGAATTTCGGCCCGATGTTTGTAGATGTTAATTCGGGCCCTCCTATAACACTCATTTGCATATGATTGAAGGAGGCCGAGACCTGCACAATCAAACACTACCTCCAAATAACTGACTGAGGACGTCCGTACTTACGCTCCTATTTTAGATAGTTTGTCACAGAAATAAATGTTAGTTCTTTCACGTGTGGAAATTGCCGTGAAGAACGATGTATCATGGCAAATTCATTGGGGTTTTTTTTCCCCAAACATTTTAATTTATCTTTACTTCTCCGCTTGTACGACGACAACAAATTCCTATACAGTAGGTTAGTTTTCAATTATAAATGTATGCTTTCAATTGTAAATGTATGCTTATTTTAGCCAATTGGCATTGGTGGAATAAACACAAACAAAACAAGAACAAAAACATAAACAAAAATGTTTTCTGAATCCGAATCTAATGTGAGTGTGTGTGTGTGTGTGTGTGTGTGTGCGAGCGCGCGCGTGTGTGTGTGTGTGTGTATATATATATATATATATATATATATATATATATATATATATATATATATATATATATATATATATATATATATATATATATATATATATATATATATATAAATGACATAGTGAAGTTTTAAAACTAATGTTTAAATTAGGGAAAATAAATAATAAATTTGGCCTACGATTGATTGAATGAATAGGCCTACATGTAATACATTATTTTATTTTTAAATTTTCAATTATTTTCGCGTGTATCACTGTCACTTCAGCAGGCTGTGTTCTCCCACGGCAAAACCACAAAAAAGGACGGCACTGCCTCCAAACGTTTAACTAAATTAACATTGCCGTGTGTCGTTGCTGGGAGGCGAGCGCAATATTATAAACTAGATTTGATTTGTCGTCATTTATCTGATTTCTTTTTGTTGTTATTTTCGTAGAGATTCTGATTGTTAAATTGAAAATGTAAATGTGGTCAACAATAACAATAGTTTACTGAAACAGATTACCATATATCAGGCAGTAGATCATGAAACAATACCGAAATGTTTGTTTCTATTCGGCAAATCTCATTTCCAAAACGTTTGATCAAACGGGTTTTATTTCCTTTGCATTCAAAAAATATTATTTCATATAAAGTCTAAATGTATCGTATCTGTTTTAATTTAATCCTCGAAAATAATGATGAGGTAATGACGTATTTTAAAATATATTTACCTTCACAGAATACTTTTTGAAAATTGATAGTGAACTTCGACTTGTTTATTACTCGCGCGGCTGTGCGTGTGTAGGGAGGGGCGGGTAGGGAGGGGGCTTCTAGAGCAGTGTCTCTTGTGGCTCCGCAACCACCTGCCACCTATCAATTTTGGACCTCGAAATATTTTTCACAGACTTGTCTGCCTCTGGGAAGTCAGTCGTGCGTATTTCCTATGGAGTAATAAAATCATTTCAATTAATTTGCGCTATAAATTGCAGGCAGGTCATTTTCAAATGCAAGAACAAATCAATATCAAATTTGGTCCATTGCATTTAAAATAATAATCTGCTTTAAAAAATAAAGGTAGTTTGCTTTTATTGTGGATTTTCTGTCTGTGCCCTATAAGAAGTTTAATTCAACGCAGATCATCTGTTAAATCGACTGAATGGCGGAAACACGCGTCGTCATTTTCATGTCTGCTTTTCGGGAAACGTGTATGAGAAGAACAAGTTCTCGACAGGCAGGGAAAAGTGCGGCTGCGAGCACTTACATCCAATCCCGGTCTGGTTATATTAATCCGTAGAGAAGGCAAAGAGCTTTGCTGCGGGCCGCTGGCTGTCCTGGCTTCAGGTGTGACGGTGACATGGACAAAAAGTTCATCGGTTTGTCAAAAAGTCACAAAAGCTAGTCGAGAGTCGGTGAGTGAGTCGCTTTCCTCGCAGTTTGTCTCCCCTCTGTGCTGTCATGTAGACTGCAAGAACAGTGCGGTTGGATCCCACACGCAATGTAGGGGTGGGCAGAGAGGGTGGGGGCTGCTTTCGTGCGAAATATTGTGTGTGTGACAGCGAGGTCCACTAAAGGACGGCCCCCATATCTCGGGACGCTCTCCCTCACTCACTCAGACAGGCACACGCACACACACACACACACACACACACACACACACACACACACACACACACACACACACACACACACACACACACGCACACACGCACGCGTATTGCTGATAGGCTATTTGCTGCAATGTAACAAAAATGGTTACAAGGAAGTGAGATGGCTTGGACTCCACAAAAGAAGACCGGCATGCCACGAAGCCATCCAAATCACGGGAGATTCATAGCTCAGAATTTGGGTTCAATGGCAACGTGACCATTTTGAGCTAGCAAGGGAAGGGAAGGGCTATTGTCCTTGTGAGTATCATGCAATGGATGACAATAGTCTGATGAACAAACCAGAAGTCATCTAACAAAACAAAAGGAAGAGTAAAGCAGTGAATGAAATGGTTAGTTGCTCCTAATGCAAGGAAAATCTGGAGGTGGCCAGTGATTCTTACACACAAAATGTTGATATTGCCTCCCTCAATTCCTTCGCCTATTTTCATCATCGTGATGTGTTTACTTGTAGTTTCTTTTGTTTGGTCATGGAATGGAAATGCAAATGTGAAATATTATGAAAATTAAAAAAGAAGAGAATTTATAGTTATCAAAACCAATATATTTCAAGACCACTTGGAGTGTCCAATAATTATTTTGTTTTTTTTCAAAAGATCAAATAAATTAAAACACAGTCAACATGGAATAACATGAAGAAACAAATGTTATACATTAGAAGGGATGTGATTATGTCATGCATCAAAGTGGTGAGACACCTAAGAACAATGTTGAATTGTGGAAAATTTTAATGATAATTTAAATATTTAATAACTTAAACTAATAGGCTCCAGCTCACCCCTGGTACCCTCGTGAGGATAAAGGGATCAGAAACTAGATGGATAGATGGATAACCTCGACTGCCAATCGGCTCTCATGGCTTTAGGCAGAGGGGAGCCATCTTGCGTTGCCCCAATTTCATCTTGTGTTGCTTCAATTCTTGACAACAGTTATTTATTTATTTCACTGAAAACACTGCTATCAGTGCATTTTTTTACATCAGGGTCCCTTCACAGAAAAAATGACAGCCTTGCAGACAGCGAACTTCACTGGCTGCGTTGACCATTCAGAGTATATTTTCTCAGGTTGTTAATTATGACTAACAGAAGGTAGGTTTACATTTCACGTTTTTTTTCTTGTTGGACTTTGCTTTCAATTCATTCTGACAACATGATGCAGACACGTAGCACTCTTGAGATATACCTTATGTGAAAATTCATCCATCCATCCATTTTCCGAGCCGCTTAATCCTCACGAGGGTCGCAGGGGGTGCTGGAGCCTATCCCAGCCATCTTCGGGCAGTAGGCGGAGGACACCCTGAACCGGTTGCCAGCCAATCGCAGGGCACACAGAGACG
>CAAKHF010023991.1:8473-31501 GCA_901007745.1 Hippocampus kuda | reverse complement strand
GGGGGGGGGGGGGGGGGGGGGCAGTGAGCCGAGTCATCAAAAAGCAGGCCCGAGCATAGCAAGCAGATTGATAAGCCACAGATGGAACAGAAACAACAGTTTGGTGATGAATGAGTCCACCGAGAAAATATGTAAAATTTTTAAAAGGCTTCAAAATACAAAAACAAAACTCAAGTCATCATGACATTTAAAGCAAGCAAAACGTTTGCTGAGGGGAGGGACAAATCAAGATCGAATGTAATTCGGAGGGGGAAGAATGTGGGAGAGATCAAAGACAAAAAAGAAAACAAAAGCGCGTATTTGCAATTGGATTCGGGGATCAAACTAAGCGCATGTCAGATAAAAAGAAAAAGAAATGCGGGATGGAACGTCACGTCAAAATCATGACATCGCGGGACACGTTTCTGAATAAACCCCCGCGTGTGCCATGAAAGGCCCCCACTCCACTCCCCGGGGCCGCTTGACGGTTATTGAAGAGGCGAGTGTCAGCGAGCGTCCCGTCACTTCGTAAGTCTTGCGCCGTCTTCCTCGGAACGGGCCTAATGCGTTCCGTTTGACCTTCCCCGCCGTAAATCGCGTATCGGGCGGGCCTCAGATCTCGAGAGCGTGCGCATGCACGGGTGTCCGCGTATTGCGCACGTGTAAAAGGATTAGCGGGGGGAAAGAAATTAAGTGAGATTAAAAAATAGCAAATGTAAACAATCAAGCGGTTTGGTTGACTCGATGGACATTGTGCGCTTGGTCACTAGGGGGCAGAATACAAAATAGGCGTTGTCGTCACCGCCGTTGAATAACAAAGCTGTCGTCCTATTTTTCCCCAGCATTTGTATTTACGACCCCTTTCAGATTGGATTCCTTTTTGGTTCATTTTCTTACACTGAGCGGGATCCAAAACAAAGGCTTTTTTTTCCGTTTGTGTACCTGGATTGAAAGCAATCCCATTAGCGAAGGAAAAAAAAAAAAGCAAGCGACGTGTTGATTTCCACTCATTTATGAAGTGGCAGCACAGTCAGGCCAGCATCAGTCAACTTCAGGTACCGGCCGCGGGCCATTGGGCCACTGTTAATGTCGCACCCTGCTTAAAACTGGCTTTGTTGTTTTTAAACATCTTATTTCAGATTAGTATTTTAAAATCCCCCAAAGCCTTTTTTCCCCCACTTCCTGCTCGCAAATGCGGCCGCATTGTAACACTTTTGTAACGAATTTGCAAGTCGACAATATAATTTACAATAACAAGCCGAGTATAAAATGTCCAATGTTAATGTTAAAATTTTGATGACGAACTCTTTTTTTTTGGGGGGGGGGGCGGCATTTTTTTTTTTTGGGGTGCCGCCGCCACCGTCCTGCTTCGCACGTTTGCTCCAAAGCGCAACAGCCGATTACAGGAAAGATTTGCAGCGGCTTCAGGGGCCTCCGGCACGCTCGAGAGGGGGCACTAGTGGGCCGCTCCGGAGCATGCCAGTGTGTGTGTGTGTGTGTGTGTGTGTGTGTGTGTGAGAGAAGGATATAAATAAATACTAGGGATAAACCTTATGAATAAGATTCTTTTTTTTTTAATATGAAGGGGATCAATGACAAAGTGAAAAACTGGATGAATAAAATCACAAAATCTGACAGGAAAACAAAATTTGGGGAGATGTAAGGAATCAAACGCAGTTTTGAAATGACTGAAGCCATCCTGAATATTCTGAAAAATGAAAACAATTGCATCGGCTAAAGTAGAAATTCTGATGAAAAGAACATTGAAAACATTTGGAGATTTGGAAACAACAAAAACATTTGGGGTGGAAAAAATATATATCTTGATGAATGTGTTTGTTTTGTTTTGTTTTGAGAACATTTTTTAAATTGAGTTTTCTTTCATTTCATCACGGATATCAACACAAATGACTCATTTCGGGCTGCTAAAAGCTCATCAAAAGAAGACAAATTGTGAATCTTCACAGATTAGTTTTTCCTCTCCCAAAAATTAAATCGTAATCAGTACTTTTCATGACAGTGGTGCCTTGCCTGACATTTGCAACAATTCCCATTTTTATATTATATTGGTTTGTTTATAACACAGTAATTAAATTGATGTGTCAATTTTATTTTTTTAAGAGGACCATGTTGAAGAGGTCAAACTCGTGCCACAAATCAAATTCTCATTCCAAAACATGTTCTCAAATTCTGTTGCACAATTTCACTTTAGGTTTCATGACAATTTATTTGCCATCCAGATACGTCTTCTTCATGGAAGAAAACGTTCACATTTTTTCCCGATGGAATTCAGCCAGTTTTTCACCTAACATACAAATGTGGCATCGCGATGAAGTGCAGACATGTGCGTGCACACTAAACCACAGCTAAGGACGAAAAATGAGGGCGACGAAGAAGGTGCGCGAGTTGAGCCCTCACGGTCGTCTCCATCAGCGTCTTGCGCTACCCAAATTTGCATTTAGCGTCTCATGGAAACACGTCCAATCGCAGAAAGTGAGAAAATCAGCCTCGACCGGACGAACGCATGACGCCCGCTGCGGCTTGTCGGAGGGGAGGCTCCAGTCGCCACTCAGACGAGAGAGGAAGCGCTCGTATCTGCTTCCAATTTTTGGGATTCTTTATGGAAGGGGGGGGGGGGAGTAAAAAATTCAAATAGGTGACGCGTGGTTTCCCTTGGACTTAAATGAGTCAGAAAGTTGGTGAGGAAACAGTCACAAGCACAATCCAAAGCTAATTTGGCCCCCTTTCTTTCTATTCACAAATGACGTGTTTGTGTTTCAAACGAAAAATAATTAAAAAAACAAAACAAAACAAAACAAGGTTGCTGTTCACCGGCGAGCGGTCGCCGCAGGCTGTCCAAGCCTTAATTGACATTGTCGTGCCTTTTTGGGGGGGTGAGTCAGGATGAGTCAGCATCCGCACCTTCAAGGATTCGGTCCGCCCGCACGCATGTCAAATTCGTATCTTCTCTTCCGTTAAAACGCGCCGACAAATCTCATCTCGGCTTCGAGCGAGCCCCCCGTTCGTCCCGAGGTTACGTGAGGGGTTCAAGTCATTCCTCCGCGTGTCCCGCGGCCAAGACGGACGCCAGCCGGCGCGATGTCGTTACGTGGGCGGGGCTAGCAGGAGACAGGTGAGTCTATAGAGTAATTGGTTTCCTGGAGAGGATTAACTTGTCTGCCTCGGGCCTCTCCCTTCAACAATACGCAGGTAGTGTGTATCCCCCGGTTGCCGGGGCAACAAGAATTTTTTGGCACACTCTTTGTCCCCTTCGCATAGCAAACCTTCTAGCAAGATGTTCTGCGCACGTTAATACGGACAGGTTTCCATGCTCGGAATGCTAACCTGGGTGAGCTAGTGCCGCATCAGCATCCTAGCGCTAACACTTGAAGGCGCCGCTTTGGACGGTGGCAGGATCAACTGCCGCGTGAACATTTTCACCCGACTTGGTCGAAGGCCAAACTCAACCAAGTTATGCGGAGCCACTTCTGAAATTTTTGCCACTACTATTGCTAGCTTAGTCACACTTCAAACCACAAATGACCGACTGACTTGTTCAATTGAAGGCACAGGTCTTTGAGAGACTTTTTCGCGGGTCCTCTTGAGGTGGACAAGACCACCGAATTTCATGCCGACCGGTCAAACTGGTGTCGGGGGCCTTTTATTTGTTTTTTGTTTGTTTGTGACTTTTCAGGCATGTTGAGGCCCCCAACAAAGCAAAATAAAAGCATTAGCTCCTCCGTCTAAGAAATAAAACAGGGCTGGGCCCCGAGCCGCTTCCCTTTGCTATTATCAAGGGATTTCCATTTGATTGACAGCTAGAAAGCCGAGTGACACATTTAGAAAAGAGAAGCTCGCCGCAGGGCCAAAGGCGAAGCGGGCGCGCGAGTTTCCCACCGAGCGGCGGGCGGGAAGAGACGGCCAGACGCCTTCATGGCGTAGTCGTGTCTGAACAAAATCCCGGCGAGGAGCCGCGCACGCCGTTTGTACGAGCGAGGCGAGAGAATCGCCCCGCGGTCGGCGTAGCACAGATTTTCCCGTTCCGGTTGCTTTTTGACTTTGTTTTTGTGAATTTATGGAGTGTTTGTAATTGAGAACGCCCCAATGCAAATGTTTGACCTCGCTCGTTGTGTACGGCTCGCTCAGTTCTCACGGCACAGCCGATGACGCGAACGCTTGGCAAGCGCCGGCCTCGACGAGGCGGGCGAGGCTCCACCCTGGCACGGCGCAGCCAGTTTGCCGCCGCATGCGCTCGCTCACCTTGATTGGGCCGCGCTTTGTTCCAATGTGAATGAAGCCATGATGGTCCGATTTACTCCGGCGCTGATGCGTCACAGGAATGTGCCACAGTTGGTTTTGCCTTGCGCGCCAACGCCCCGAAAGAGCAGCGGGCGATTGACGGCAAGCCGCCCGTGAAGCTCCCGACACCGATGCGCCACGTCAACTGAAGAGGCTTCTGCTCGACCGTGAAAGTCCTGCTGAGAAGGCCACAGTCAAAATATTACAAAGCGCTCTTTTGACAAGAAGCACAATAAGACGCGTTTGTTTAACTAATACCTCCTTGAGACTGTCAATCAAAACGCCTTTTTATCTGCGCACCATTTTTCATAAGGGATGTGTACCTAATGAAGCGGCCAGTGTCAGCAAATCAACTATTTTGTCCAAAAACAAAAAAACATGGCCGACACACTCTTCCAAACATGGCCGACACAATGCCAAAGAATCGACAAACATGGCCGCCACCCTGCTTCAGTGCCAACGGAGCGCATCCAGGTGTTCGTTCCATTCAAGCGCTCATCGTTTCGTGTTCCTGAGCGAGAAAATCCCAAATTCACCCACCAAATCCGCGTCGGCTGATCGCGTGCCCACGCGCACTGAAGCGGTTCAGCCACAAAGCCGCGTGCGGCCGCCGCGCATCGGATACGTTCCGATCGGCACGACAGAATACGAGGAGCTGGCGTTCTCCCGACCGGGTCCCGGTCCGGAGGCGGGAATAAGCGACGCCGTGGCGGATGCAGACGAGAAAGCATCGTCTCCATCTCGGGGCTCGTCTCGACGATTACGAACCGCTGGAGCGTTTGCGTTTGTTTTGCTCCGGCTGATTGCGGCTCTGTGTGCGCGCTGCTTCGGTCTTGGATTTTGGGTTCCGGCAGGCTGGAGGAAGCCGCCGCTCGCGCCGACGGGGACTCTGTCGCGTTCTTCCGAAAGCAACAGAGAGTCAGCCCGACTGACTGCCATCCCATCGGCCCCGTTAACTGATTGTTATCGCCGCTCCGGCTACGATGGCGCAAGGCACTTCGAGAGGCCGACGGCAGCGCTAACGTGTTTGCGGCCGCTGCCAGTTTGCCTTCCGGCGACAAATGAGTCATTTGGATCGAGGAGGGCCAATTCTTCTCAACGCTCCGAATTTGTTTGCCACTCACTGTCGTTCTCAGACGAGCGGCTTGACTTAAGCGGCCCGACGGGCGGCGAAGCTGCGTTCAAAACGACGCGTGACATCGGCACAAGTTGGTTTGCTGTCGTGCACGCGGCCGACACACGAGAAAGCGACGAGGCCTTTCCTCGAGCGACTGGCAAAACACAAAAGGCGGCTTGAGGCGGACTCAACGGACACGACAATGCGATGATTAACGATGATTCAGCTGCATCGGCAGGACGGAGTTGAACTGTGCCCTGAAAAGCTTTCAAATTCAACAATTGGACATTTGTTTGAGGAAATTGCCTGGCATTTTCACAAGCCAGAAATCATAAAGTCCTTCGGATCTCCTGCCAGGCTTAAGCGATTGTCACGTGTCAAGCAAAACCAAATGAAGGAAGTAGAAAATGGACAAAAGCACAACAAATACAAACAAGAGCTGCCGCGGAGATTTCCATCTCGCCAAATATAAACGTCAAAATAGGTTTGACAGCTTCTCACAAATCCCGATTTGGAGCATGATTTGTTTTTTTTTTTTAATACCCCACAACCACCACCAATAAAAAAATAAAAGCAATTTCATTGTATAACCACTTTTTTTTCAACCTCATTTTTATTCTTTGTTTTTTTTTTTGGTCTTTTTTGTTGCATTGTTTGCTGTCTGAATTACTTTTGCTCCATGTACCAAACTTGGTCTGCAGCAGTTTTAGAAATACGGTTGAGTTCAATTGCACAGGTTAAAAAAAAAAAAGAGCATAACATTCAGTTGATTGACTGCGGTTTCAGTGCAAAAAGCTGATTGTTACGACTCATGATGAGATCGCGTTTGATAGCGATGACGCGCCCTGTGCAGCGCACCTCTTCGACGAAATCGCTGAAGAAGCCCCCCCCCCGCGCCCCCCACCTCCCATCCCCGCGTGCGCCTCGTTTGCCCTCTCGCTTCTTCCGACACGAGTTGATCCCCGCGTCCGCCCGAGACGCTTTTATGCATTCTGCGCAAGAGGCGCAGAAGGGCGGGCGTGGGGAGGGGGGGGGGTACTCTAAGTGCCCCCCCAGAGAGCGGCCCGGGCCAGGGAGCCGACAACCTGCCAATTACCCCCGCGAGTCGGCCGAACGGCAAAGCTCGGCACACACAAACGGGCGCGTGCGTGCTCGGAGGTGACATGATGGATATGGATGACACGCGAGCTCGCGCAGCGCCGTGATTTCCCCCAGGTAGCCGCGCTAAGCCCCGCGCGGGCCGCGGATTTGTCTGACACCTTGTTTAACACAGACGTCAAAGAAAAGAAAGAAATAAAGAAGGAGAGAAAGATAGAAAGCCAGCTTACAACGGGGCGCTCGAGGTTTGACGGAGGTGCTCACCTCGCTTTGATTGACGGCGGAAAGGCGCCGGCCGTTTTCGGCAACATCCGCCGAATGAGCAAGTGCGGACGGAGCCGCGAAGGCGGGCGCCCGTTCGGAGAGTCCAACGGGGTCCAAGGAGAGTTCTCGCGTGGGAATGCGCCGCCATTTTGTCGATTTCTGTCTTGACGGGACGGAAGTTGTTTCGCTATGCTAGGCTCGGCTAGTAGCACAAGAGGAAGCTTCGGTCCTCTTGTCGCCGTGTTGTGTTCCGTAGAAACGCTAGCTAAAAAAAAAACAGGTGGCGTTCGGATGGACAAAAATTGGAACACAAATGGTCGCGCTTGGCGTTGTCCCGGCGGGCCACTCGGCGACGCCAGACCAAAGCAATCGATCGAGCGGTCATCCGAGCTCAGCCAACCAACGGCGCCAAAATGAGGATGCCGCCGCGGATTGGTGACTCGGAAGTGACCTTTTGCCGCCGAATCTTTTTGATGGCGATAAAATTGCCTGTTAGTCATTCAGATGCAGCTCTCATTTGCTTTCACTTCACGGGGAGAATTTCCCGTGGAGACTTGCAGGTGCCTGAGGTGGAGTGTCTCACCTTTGACCCCGAGGCGCCGCTGTGCGGAACTCCTGTCAAACTTCACAAAAACAAACTCCTGTCTGGATTCTTCTGGAATACAGAAGACGGCAGGTGCTTTCTTCCGGCAAATCTTCAACCAGGCTGTCAGATCTGGATTTTCTTGCAGGTGTAATTAGCAACAACGAAACCAAATCAATATCGTCAATATCTTTTGGAACCTGATCCATCTCACATGGTAATTTGATAAGTTTTCATTTGAACGAGATGATAGCGTCATCAGTGTCACGTTATCTTGTGTTCAAATGGGAAATTCATTATACGCTAGCACGATATCAAATTTTTAAAAATAATTGTTTTTGCCGGTGCAGCAGCAAGACGCCTTCCTCCTCGTCTTGCCTGTTACACTCACAAACAAATGAAGAGCCGCCACGCACCGAAGATTTTGCCGACAAGGCACCTGGCAGCGCGAAACAAACAGACATCCCGAAGCCCCGTCAAGTTTCCGCTCGGCAAACGGCAGAGGGGGGGGGCATCGCCGGCTCCAAATTGGTTCGCTGAGAAGACGGGCGCGGCGCAGGTAATTATGCAGACGGCGTGGGGAGCGGTGACATCAGAGCTAAAGCCCAGAGAAGGAGCTTGTTAGCGGCCAGCTCCATTAAGGCTCGCCCCCGGCCCCTGGACGGCATCTCCGTTCTCTTCCTTTGTCTTCCCGGCAGAGCTAAATTGGCTTCCCCCAAGCCGCCTCCGCCGCCGCCGCCACGCTCATGTATATACATGGCAAATCCCCCACAGACACGGGCAAATGCGTTCGCCCCGGCCCGACTGAAAAACCACGCAGAGTTTGGGTCAAGCGTTGGCCCCTCGCCGGCCTTTCACCGGAGCGAGGAGGCTCGGGGGGGTGGTGCCAAAAGGCACCGCGGCTGGGCCTCCCGTCTGCTGGAGGAGTCAATTAGAGGAGGCGGCCAAAAAGCAATCGCCCGCCCGACTGAATCGCAGGCAGGAGAAATGACCCCAAAGTCCCTTCCCGGCAGGACTTGGACTCGCCCGCCAAATCCCGAGTCGTCATGCCTGCCGAGCGTCACGGGTGACTCGCCAATCACGGTCAAATCATTCCCGCTCGCCATCAGCCGACAAATGGAAATGACAACCGGATGATTTCAAAACGTTCGAGTCAAGTCTGTGAAGTTTTTCAAAAGTTATCTTCGAGAAAAAAAAAAAAAAAAAAAAGATCTCATTTCCAGACATCGTTTTGAAAAGCAACGTCAAGGGGGGGGAAAAAAATCTGCGTTTCCATCAGTATTTCTCAAAAGAAATGACATCTTTTGCTCTGAAAAAAATCGCCATCCTCCGCAAGTAAAGTCGCATTTCACGACGGTAAACTAGAAGGGGCGAATCGCGCGCTCGATGACAGAGTGCAAGCGAAGGCGGAAAGGTGAGCGCCATTTTAGCATTGACGGCTGGCCGACATACCGCAAGCGTGACTCAAAAGCTCAGATCGGATTGCACGGGCGGCATCGCTTCTTCTTCTTTTGTGTTGTTGTTTTTTTTTCCCTTTCCATGCGTAATGGCCTCCATTTGGAACTACTTCCAAAATGCTATTACAGGCGCTTAAGTGGCTCGGTTCCAGCGCGACTTGTGTTAGCGCCAACCGCACTCGGTTGCTTTTTAAGCCGCGCGGCCGCACCGCAACGGCTCGCCTCGTGCTCGGCTGTACAAAAAAGGGGTGAAGGAGGAAACCCCCCCCCCCCCCAAAAAAAAAATGGAAAAGGGCTGATATTGGAGACGGCTTATTACAAGAATCTGTCCGCGTGATGAAGTGCAGATGGCGCCTGCCAACGCGTGACAGGCTACTGTCCGTGTCGGCGCCGCAGCGCACCTTCGAGGTTCTGATAAAAAAATAAATAAAAATAAAAATTCAAGACGAAAAAAGTCCAATTTTTGGACAGGATTTATTTTGTGTGATTGTTTTTGAATTTTTCGGAGGCTGGATTTTTCATGCATTATGAAAATTGTAGGACAATATTATTATTATTATTATTATTAATTAATTAATTATTATTATTATTAATATTATTTTTTCTCGAAAAAACAAACTATGAGTCTGTTTAGTGTTGACATTTTCAGATTTTAACGGGATATTTTCCGCCTTTTCTACGTGAAAAATCTCCGACTGAAAGCTGATATTTCGTTCAAATAGTGCTCGTATTTGTTGAGGGGTTTTTCCGCCCCAAATTTCAGCGCCCCCTTTTTGGAGTCACAGCGTTCGATCAAGCCTTCGGGGTGGTGTCCGATGTCGCGAGTGGACGCGAGCGCGGCCCCCCCCCCTTTCGCGGCCCCCCATCGCGGACCCTGCGGCTTGTGTGCGGCTTGCGCGCGGCTCTTGTGCTTTTTTAGCTGCCCGCGGGAAAAGCCCGCCGCCCGCCGTCCTTCCCCCGCCCTCTCCCGGTGACGAAGATGCGAAGTGATCGATGGCTCGCCGGCAGCGCCCCTCCCGCGCGCCGTTTGCGGTCGCGCCCCACGCCCGCGCAACCTGAAATTATCCCCAGTTTAGCCGTGTTTATTCACATTCTCACGGCGGCCGGGACACACGATCCGCCTTGGCGAGAATTTGTCCACTTTACTGCGCTCAATGACAAGCTTTGGGAAGCCCGGCTGGCTTCAAAGCGCCCCTTCAAGGTCCATTCCGGAGCGGCCGGGCGCGTGCCTCCGATACGCGTCACCCCCCCCGCCTCCCCGCTGCACCCCACAAGTGCGTCATCGACGGCGGCCACGAAATATTCGCCGGGGCTCGGCGCCGACGCCGCTTCGCTAATGGCGGTGCGACGAGGGTGGCAAGTAGCTGTGAATCTTTCGGGGCGAGCCGAGTCCCTGCGAGATGCCCGAGGGGCAAATTTCCCGGTCGGGCTAAAAGCGTCTCCTTTGCCGTCGCCACCTTGGCTCCCAACGAGGCCGAGGTGCCTCTTGCGAGGTGAACGCACGCCGAAAAAGTCCGAGTTGGGCAAGTCACACAAGCGTCCAACGTGCTCCCTGACAACTGGAGTGGCCGGCCGCGTGCCTCGTTGTTGTCACTGCTGGCGTGAGAGAGTTGCAGCTCTGCCGGTGAAGCGGACGACGCGCGTTGACGGAGCCCGCCGACGACCGTGTCAACTCTGCCGTTCGCTGTTGTGACTGCAGCTTTGCACGCCGCCCAGTCACACCCTTGACGATTTGTCAACAGCGTGACCCTTGAAAGAAAACCGGCTCGACCTTTGACCCGGGCTGTGATGTCACAAGTTCTTTTCGTTTTCTTGAGGAGGTGCTGAGAAGTTTTTTCAAAGGCTCCTAAACACAAAAACGGAGTCGGTAGCATCAGCGGGACATCGGGGACCACGACGCCATTTCCACCGACTTGAAGATCCCGGCCGCTCTTCCGCCGCACCTGTTGACCTCGGCCGCCGCCTTAGCGAGTTAGGCTAACGTGTGCGGCTATTTTGTGGGCACGTTCAAGGTGTGTAGAGCCTTTGAAAGTGTGGCGACAATAAATCATGTCGCGCAACATATTTGGCGTGAGATGACTCGCGAGTTCCAAGCGCGCGTCGACGCCTTCCCCATCATGGCGGCAATCGCAATTAATCACGTCACATCTTTTGGCGCGCTCTTTTTTTCTCAATGAATCAGCGGCGAGAGGCGGCGATGGCTTTGGATGGCGAAAACGTGGCCGGCGCAGCCCCGAGTTTTCCCACGTGTGCAGCATTTTGCATCGTACGCGCCGATCTGTTTGATATTTCGTGTCGTCGTTGAGCTGCGGGGCTCCAAAGGGGTCCTCGGACTTTGAGGAAGGGCCCACTTTTTTCTCGTTGCCTCGAGCGGACAAGGTCGGGCAAATTCACATCGATTTGGCAGCTTGGCTGGCTGAATATTGGGCATTTTCCAGCGGCAGTGGAACCACGGGGAATCTTGTTTCGCCAGAATCGATCCCAAGAATTGCTTCCAAGAGTCAAGTCCGCGAATTCAGTGTTTCTCCAAAAAGTTCTTTTTCCTCCACGATTCGCTCAGAATTGAACGACTTCAAGTAACGACGGCCTCTCGGAATGGAGACAACACCCGAACTCGTTTATTTCAACCAGCGACCAATCGGGGCAAATTTGGAGCAAGTGGCATCACAAACTAGAAATGAAGACAACAAAAAAGCGAGAGCGAGAACATTGATTTTCTAAGTCGAGCAGGGGGAGAGCACCAGCTGTGTTTATTTGACTTTTGACCCCCCAGGGCCACTCCAATCTCAACAAGAGCTTGGGCTTGACACACATGCGCGCATGCACGCAGCATTACTGGACCCTCCCCAATTAAAAGACAGCAAAGGTCAGAGCAGCAAAGAGACGCCGGGAGTGAAGAAACGCACCAGGAGGGTCCAAAAGGGAAAAAAAAAAAAAAAATCAACTTGCTTTTCTAGAATCCACAACGAGGCCTTCTGATGTCATCATCTTACGCTTGCGTGCGTGATTGCTACGACACTGAACTTCAGCAAAGCGCTCTCGTTCGGAGAATGAACCAATGTGGACCAGAAAATGCTTAAAATTGACACCCAAGTCGAGATCAAGAAATGCAAAAATCGACGCGTGGGATTTGCGCATCTTTATCGAGCGGGCCTTGAACGCACGGGAAATCGACCCTTGTGACATTTCTGCCTGAAAGTTTGGAGCAAAAAGTGGACCGATTAGTGCCGAGTGGACTTTTTGTTCAGTGGAGTGCAGGAATTTTTGTTCATTTTTTTGAACGATAACCACAAGCAAAAGGTGGCAAAATTCGACAAATTGATCCAAAAGTTAGCATCAGATCACATGATTTTGTCATATTTTAGAAACAAAAGAACATTCTGGACAAAAAGGTACACAAGTGAAACTTATCTCGTTGTCTTTCACAATTTCTCTCGATATTGTCAAGTGATTGACAAAAAAAAAAAAAAAAAAAAATGTCGCACGAGGCGGACGGGCGTCCCATCAAACGATGCCACGCTGCAACGTGGCGCAAGTTCTCCATCTGGCTTGAGGGAGGGAGCTGTTTTGCAAAGCTGACTGAAGGAAAAGGTCAGAGGTGTTTTGGGGGGGTTTTTTGGGTGGGCGGGGGGCTGGGTGTCAGGTGAGGGAGGGTGTGTCGGGCAAGGCTGAGAGCTTTTCTCAGGTAGGTCTGCCCAAACACGACAGCCTTGTTTGCCTGTCAGCTTGCGGCTTTTGTGCGGGCCTCCCACGGGAGACAAAGGAGGGAGGAGGCGGCGGAGGCGGCAGCCCGAGCTCATCGGACCACCGGTGGAGACGGAGACGTAGGCGGGCGAGCGCCCTCTTTGTCTTCGCTCACGTATTTAGCTTCGACATCCTGACGTGTGTGTGTGTGTGTGTTTACGCACACGCGTGTTCCTTTGGCGTGTGTCTGAAAGTGACCCAGAGTGCATGTTGTGTTTGTTGCTGGGCGGGTTTGTGTACAAATGCAAACACGTGTGACTAATTCACGCTGGTGAGCGACGTGGGCGTGTCGGGGTTTTGCTGGTGGCCGCTTTTGCAGTGTCCCGAGTTTGCATTTTGTTTCGATTTCGACGATATGAGTTAGTCTCAATGCAAAAATGCTTGTGTTTCATTTTAGTATTAGTTTTCGGGGGGTGGGGGGGTTGTTTGTTGTTTTGTTTTTTTTCAATCCAGAGCATTTTTCAAGTACATGATTAAAAAAAAAAAAAAAGTACGGCATAATTTAAAAAAAAAAATTGGATCCGCTGAACACCCTTCAGTCCGAGACAGATGCACCGTCCCTTCATAAACGATGGGAGGTGCCCGGGGCCCCCGTCTGCCCCCACCCTTTTGCACGCCACTGACCAGAATTGTTTGCGACAAAATTGGAAATATCCGCATACGTATGGAAATAAATCCATCCGCGACCCGAAGCACGTTACCCTCACGAGGGTTGCGGGCGAACCGGAGCCCACCTCAGCCGATTGCCATAAATTTCCGATTGCCTTTCGATGCGTTGATTGATTTACTATGACTTCCATTTCCAACTGAAGATGGCAGAAAGGCCAATGAAAAAGAAAGCAGCCATCTCAATAAACCGAGCCTGAAAGCAGTTCCTGACTTGGAGGTCAGCCCGAAAAGTTTTTTTCTTCTTCATACATGTGTTCCGATTCTGTCGAGAAAGCGAGCGTGCGAGCTGTGAGTCAAAGCTCGTCACGTGCGTGCGTGCGTGCGTGCGTGCGTGCGTGAGCTACTGTGGGAAAACTCCCTGGACCTGGATGAAGATAACCAGAGTCGCAGTAGCTCATCCTCCTCCTGCTCCTCCTCGTCCTTTATAGGCCCTGCCTGCCTGCGTGCGTGCGTGCGTGCGTGCGTGTCATATGTGCCTCCTGTCAAGGCATACCTGCGCGCGTGTGGGTGGCTGCCTCGGCGTCGCAGCGTGGGAAAACTGCAACCACGGAAAAGGAGACCGTCAAACAGACGTCTCGTCCCATTTTCCAAATGCGTTTTCATTGGAAGGTGTCGCGAGTGGCGGCGTTTGAAGCATTTGCCGCCTCCACGACACTTCAAGTCACACAGGCGAAAGCGCACCGCTCGGTGGCGGTGGTCCTAGCGACGGCCGCCTTCTCGGTCACATCAGCGGCCTATTTTTTTTTTTTAAATATCGCGGCGACCTATAATTCTGTTATTTTGAAGCGTTTTGCAGCCGCAACGTGCCAAGTGGGCCGACTTTTTAGGTGGCGTTCATTGGCTCGTCTCGGCGTACCTCACGCAGGGGCCAACGTGTCGCACCTCCACGCTGACGGGAATTACGAGCGGCAACACGCTGCGCTAACATGGCCGACCTGATGCAACGTTTGCCATCAGGGCGGCGGACGATCGCGCGCCCAAAAAATATTCCGCACAGATGGCGGCCATGTTGCTAAAACCACCAAATATTGCAAACACGCAAATCGTTGGCCTCAGAGCACAATCGCTAGCTTACTCAATTAGAATTGCCATTTTTTAAAATGTGCTCACGAACGCCTGCATTTTTTTAACAATTATCTCCAAAAACACACAAATTGAGCACGGGCAAGTGTGCTATTCGGCAAACAAAATGTTTTTGGGCCGCAAAGTGCACGACGGTGCAAAGCAGGCCGCCGCGCGGCGTGCACGCTAACTCGTGACTCACGCGCTTGTGCAAAGAAGCTTTTCCCGTTTTTATCAGAGCGCGGAGATAAAAGTGCCAGGCCGCTATTCCCACCGGGCGTCCTCCATACCTGGAGCGCCTGGAATTTCCAGAGAAGGGCCGTAAATTGCGCCGCCGGCGTTGTCCTCTTCCCTCCTCCCTCTGCTCGCTACAAGAACAAGACAAAGAAGAAGAAGAAGAGGAGCTGGTTGACTTCTGAAAAACACATCCATCACTTTGCTTCTGAGGGAGGATGTGGGGATGATGTGCGCGCGCGCGCATAAATAAACGGTGGGCGGGGCCGGCCCATGACTGTGCAGCAACTTCCCAGATGAAATGAAACCAAAGGCGAAGGTCAATGAAGCGCCCGATCTTCTTTCAACGGTGGCTGATGTTTCTGCTGTCAAAAAAAGTGCCTCGCACCACGAAGAACCCAGTGGCAAAACACTCCACAAAAATGGCCGACATGGTGCCCATGCAATGTGCACCCCCCCCGACCCCCCCAAAAAAAACTATGGCTGCGTTGACGTGCTGCTGCGTTTGCACGTGCATTTTGTCCATTGGTTGCATTTCGTTCTCTGTTCTTGAGAACGTCCTCTCCGCCCCCACAAACCCGACGAAGGGGAGGTAACACCTTCCATAAAGATGGCCGACACGGTGCAAGCCCCCAAGGGCGGCCGCAATACGTCAGCACACTCGGTGATGTCGCAGCGGTTGAAAAATGTGCTGAGTGGTCGCCTCCGTGCCGCAAACGTTGCGGTTAAGAATCCGTGTGGTCATCGCGAGTCGTTTTATGAGGCCCTCTTGAAAGGAAATTCCTCGAGCTGCACTCCGCAAGTTCGAGTGGAAGGGCTGGAATGCGATGCAATGCAGCTCAAAGGATGGAAAACTGGATGCCGTCCACGTTCGCTTTCAGAGCAGAAACGAGGAAACGGAGAGGTATCGGCACGTCGGACGCTAATGCTAAAATGGGGCCGCTTGGAAGAAAACGGGATTCCTTGTGCAGCTAGCTCAAATGCTAAACAACAAGAGCTAATAATTGATGAGGCAAACAGCAAAAATGTCATTTGTTGTTTCCACATCTGTTTTGTATCGCTGAGCTCTGTGTCGCTAGGACACTCAACAAGAGTTCATTTGAAACCAAAACATTAGCTTGTGGATTTCAATGTCAGTGTAATGCTAATCAACCCAAGTTCATGCTAAATGAGGCCGCTAGCAAAACAGGGTTTGCTGCGTAGCCGTGATGCTAAACAACATGAGCGCATGCCAAACAAAGCCACGATTAAAAAGAGGGTTTGTTGGACAAAAAAATAAATAAAATTGTCAGCATGTGAACGTAGTGGTAATGCTAATTAATGCAAACTATTGCTAAAATTGACTGCTACTTAAAAAAAAAGTTTCTGAGCATTTTGACTTGAATATAAGCTTTGATGCGAAAAGCACAAGCTAATACTAAACTAAGCTAAGTCAGATGAGCTCCTCGGATCCGAAACAACCTGAGCTAATGCTAATGCTACAACGGATAAAGGGACTTTTGAGTGACCTTATTTAGACAGATTTTTTAAAATGACATTAGATCTTAAAGCGGGGAGGGGGGGGGGATTATTTTAAAGGGCCGACGCGGCGCAACACGATCCCGTAAAGCGCCGCCGTAAATCTCCTCCAAGCTCGACCTGTTTCTGCTCCCGTTGAGGCCAGCGGCATCCAGATGTTGAAAAACAATTCATCAAGGCATGATCTGAAGAATTTTGATCGTGCAAAAAGGGAGGACGAGCCCAACGAGCAACAGGAAAGGGAAAAAAAACAGCTCTTAATCCTGTTGGGAATTTGTTGCTAAATGCAAAACAAACTCGCGGCGACGCCGATGTTAAATCTTTCGTTACGCGGCGAGAGGCGCCGAAACGAGAAGATGGCGCGACGGTGCCCACGTTGCAGCCCAAAAACTTCATTCTTTGGCTCTTTTCGCACTGTATCGACGTCCATTTTTCAGGTGCTTGTTATTCAATACATTTGACCGTAATTTCCCTTCATTTTCAACTGGAATACATTTCGGTCAAAGTGTTTTCTTTTTTGCACAGTTAGCTCGCAGTGTTCTACCGCGCGGCCCGCAGTCTCCTCACGGGTAAAAGGCCTCTCCTTACGACACCTTCTCATTGCCGTTTGTTAGCGCGTCTCCGTCAGCGTTTTTGCTGTTTCAGGAAAGCTTTTGTTTGGGTGCTGTCCTTTCCCAATAATTATTCTCTCTTACACGCACACAAAGCCCCGACCAAACACACACACACACACACACACACACACACTGGCGCTAAAGGGCCGAATAATCCCTTCACCTATTTGCACAGTGGCCAGACTAGCGCAGGCCTCACCTTCGGGGTAGTACTTAACTCCTGTTGCCACTCGTTGAGTAATGGCAGTATTACAGCTGCCAGCTAATCTGTGTGTGTGTGTGTGTGTGTGTGTGTGTGTGTGTGTGTGTGTGTGTGTGTGTGTGTGTGTGTGTGTGTGTGTGTGTGTGTGTGTGTGTGGCCTCACAAGTCGTCAGTGGCCATACGGAGCAAATGAGCACGTTACTTCGAGACTCATTCCCCCCCCCCAACATTTGCATTTGCACGGCTTGAAGCCACTTGTTGCACTTCAAGTCTGTTTGAAAGTTGATGCTCATCTCTTTTGGCTTTCAGTAATACATTTTGGGCCAGTCAGCAGAGACAACTGCAACAAAACAAAACATGTCAAAATTGTATTCAATAATTGGATTTGTTTTTTCCTCTTTTCACTTTGGACATTTTGCCAGGATCTGATGCAAACGTGAACGTTTTCATTCATTGACTTCTTTTCATATTTATTTCCGCCTGCACAATTTGTTTTGGATGAATGACTATTTCGTGATTTTCTAAGAAACAGAAAGCACGATTCAACTGTTATGCAAAAAAACTAAACTTTTCTTGCTTTCTACAACACTGATTCATGGGCGGCAAAACAAACGAGTGTGCTCACTCACGCGCGCATGGCAAAATTGGAATTGAAAAAAAAAAACGCTCCCCAATTAAAGATGTTGGTGATTAAACTGTTGATGTAAAGCTGGATTTTTTTTCCCCCAAACGCTGCTTGTCTTTGGAATTGCTCGCTCGTCTAAGAGCGGAAGGAGCGAATTTGTCCAAAGCATAAATGTATGTGGGGGGGGGGGCAAAGTCTCGCCGGGATGAGGAAGATGGGAAAGATGATGGCGACAGTGGGGTTGCGGTGGGGGAGAGGGGGGCTCTGTGACGTCACTGCACTCCAAGAAAAGGGACGAACCGCCGCACAAGCTGCAAAGCAAACAAGTCGATGCGCGTGTATGCACCGCCGTGCGGGTTGGACGCGCATGGGGGAAGCCTGACATTCCAAATCCGTCTTTTTTTTTATTATTATTATTAATATTTATTATTATTTATTACTCTTCTGCTGGGAGACACGCAACCGGTAAGGTCCAAATATTTTAACGCGCTTTATATTTTGAATGTGTATTTTTGTCACTTGGAGGAGTCCGAAGGGTAGTGGAGTGGAGCATCTTCTTCAACATAGGACACCTTTGGAAGTGACTCGAATGGCGCGCGGATGCTTCGAACAATTAAACCGTAGCGTTTATTGACTCGTGCAAAACACCGTTGCAATTTATGACAATTTATTGTTCGTCGTTCCAAATTTTTTTTCATCGACACGTTTCGCCTCCACGCTCCTTTAACGATACCCGTGGAATATTTCGGGATGCTTTGTGCATCGTCGCACACAATTCAAACCATGAAACAACCAAATTCGGGTGTTCGTTTCATTGATTCCAACGTGTCTTTCTGCCCCCCATGCAGGCAGCTGGATTATGGATCTGAATGTCATCCCACGCGCGGGTGCAGGTACAGGCCGACTACGAGTGTTTGTTTTTTTTTTTTTTTTCTTCTGGAGTGGGATCACAATTTAGATGCGGTTGCATGCCAAGGCAGCAATTTTGCAAGAATAATCCATTTGGGATCCTCACACGCGCAAATGTGACAAGACGACGAGTGACAATTTTCTTTTCGCCACTCGATTTCTTTCACTTTGCGGAGGGATACGGATTTTTATCGTCAATGTTATCGGGGACGGGGAGGATCGAATAATCTTTCCCATACCGAATATCGTTTATTCTGTCAAACTCGTAAGAACACCACGAAAGTTTTTCTAGAAAACACAATCAACATTTTCGGGCATTTTGCACTCAGATTTGCGCTCGTCTGGAGTTTATTTTTGCACCAGCCAACATGCAGTCAAGTCATCGGTTGGTTAAAAAAGAAAGAGGGAAAAAAAAAAAAAAGATCACCAAGGTAATAATCAGCGGTGTCCTTCTCCTGTTACGCGCCAGGCGGGATCCACTTTCCGCCGAGTGCTTTTGGCTTTTGTTTGGGAACCTTTTTTTTTTTTTTTTGCAGAACATGCGCGCGCGGCCTTTTCGCTTCTTTGCACTTCTCGGCCTGCAGCGACGCCGACCTCTGACCCGCCGGTGCCGGTGGCGCATGCGAGCCTTGTCGAAGCCATCCATCACGTGCAGGCCGAGTGGGATGCGGGAGCGCGACGACTGCAGGGAGGCCGACTGTTTACACGAGCGCCCATCTATCAGCCGGCAATAACCGCGCGAGGGGAAACCACTCGCGGCCATCCTGCGGGGTTCCCTCGAGCGAGCGACTTCATTAGGCCAGTCATGAAGTGGAAGTGCTACTAAGACGTCAGGCTGCATGGGGAGGGGGGGGGGTCAATCGAACCTAAAATCGGAAGTCTACGGTAGATTGAGCCGTGCGGAATTGCTCGTCACGCAGCACTTGCAAAGTAATAATTCGGGTGCATCTGCATTTTGACGCGAAATACAGAGCATTCAAATCGAGATTTATGACAACAACAAAAAAAAAAAAGATCGCCCTCTTGCTGGCTTTTGAGAGCCATGCGCGGCGTCATCGACACGCAGAGTGGATTTGGACAGCTTGTCCTGCATTGAAAGGCCTTGGGGGGACTTTTCCGGTCCAACTACATGGGATCCCCCCCCCCCACTCCCCCGCCCAAAAAAAGTCTTGCAAGAGGAGTCGTGGCGCCGATGACGAGCCCAGTCGATGCACGTTGACATGTCGCACAAGCGGCCAGACAATAAGTCTGTCTAGTGACTAGACTAGACTCAAGTCTCAGTGTTTCCCAACCTTTCTTGAGCCAAGGCACATTTTTTTGGGCGTTCGAAAAATCGCACGGCACACCGCCAAACAAAACTGTCGCAAAAAGAGGATACATTGGTCAAGTTGATACTTTTTGCCATCTAAGCGAAGGTCAATTATTTGTTCTTTCCGTCACTCTAAATTGCTGGCACAGACAGATGGACAAGCATATATTCTTCGTTATTCCGAAATAATATTCTCACCAATCAAGTGCAATTTGATTAGTTCCCGCGGCGCGCTAATGTGCCCTCCCCCCCCGCCCCCCGGCACGCTGATTGGAAATCGCTTTCAAAAGTGGTGCGTTCGAAGGATTAAAAAAAATGAACGAGCGAAGCATCAAATACCAATCAAGTAGTGCGTGCATTTATGGAATAGTGCAGAGGTTCTGTGTCACTTTTTAATTCAAGTCTCACCCCCCCCCAAAAAAAAGAAAATTATGACGTACCTCTGCAAGTACAAATAACTAACATTCAAATATCACGAGCGATTAGGCCTAGCTCGTTCTCAAAAACAAGACACACGTTGTCATCCTGAAAGGGGAGTATTATTGGAAAAAGGTTGTATTTTGACATCAGTTAAATCGTCCCCCCCCCTTGAATTTTTTTTCTTAAATTAAAGGCCACGATGCACGCAACGGAGCAGGTAAAAAATGATGTTCACTTGGAAACTGATTAGTCAAGTACAAATATTGACATTAACTACTGTTAAGGAAAAGAGTGACGGACGTTTCGATCATATTGCTGATCATATGCTCGACCAAAGTGGACACATTTTATAAAGCCCGCGTCAGAGGGGGAAGCCACGTTCCATTCGGTGACCGTTCAATACACTCCGATAAACAGAACATCAAAGTTGGCATTCACAAAAAAAAAAAAAAAAGAAAAAAAAGGAACGGTGAGTTCAGTGTCAGAAAAAAAAAACTGCCTTCATGTACAAGACCACCGTCAAATGTCAAAACGTCACCCGAAATGAAACGCCGTACGCAAACCCGAGTCGGGTGGAAAGGTTCCACTCAGTGACCGTTCAATAAAAACGGATAAATCTCAGCTCGAATCTGGCATTCATCCCCCCCCTCCCCCACAAAAAATGTTTAAAATGAGTACAAAGTAGTCCCAAAAAGTAGCTTTCAAAAAAGACCCCATCTGAAGCGATGCATGCTCGATGGAAACGCTTCAAACAGCAAGCGAAACACAGAGAGGGGTCACCTGGAAATGGTGCATTCAGTGACCGTTCAATAAAACGCGATCCATCCGAGCTCAAGCCTGGGCTTTACTTGTACAAACAGCAGGTCAAAAGTTACAACGAGTTCAACAAAGTCATAAAAAAGTTGTAAAAAAAAAAAAACATCTGAGGAGGTGCGTTCATGGCCCGCTCGATAAAGTTGGCTACTCAGTGGTCAAATCTGGACGTCACACGCAAATTTCTCCAAAAACAGCACCGCGTGTTGTCACCGATGAGGCTCGGGGGTGGGTGGGGGGTGGGGGGGCTTCTGGTGCAGTGGGACAAAGTGAGACTTCCACGCGAACAGGTGGCATGATTGGCACGGTTGAACGTTGCGTTCAAGCGCGCCTCGATACAAGTATGAGCGGGTCGTAAAATAAACACTTGGTGCTCCTCTTAAACGGAATCTGGAAGCGCCGTCATCAAAGACGGCTCGGAAAGAAGAAGGAAAAAAAAATTTATTTGATTCTTCCTAAAAATAAAAAAAAAAAAGTCTTATGCTAGGTTAGCGGTGCATTTGGGCACGACGACGTAAAACGGGACATTTTGGGCACTTGGAAGTAAATGTGAAATATACTTAAATTAACACATAGTTAAACGTCGGCTCTATTGTCGAAATGGTAGAAAATACAATCAGGAAAAAAAAAAAAGAAAAGTTTTCCTGAAAAGAAAAATAAGACGCAAGAGGTGGCCTGGCTCAAAATGGACATTTGGGCACTTGGATGTAAAGATGACAAACAAAATCTTGGTTCAACATTTAGAGTCAAATAAAGGCTATATTATATATTTGATATAAATCGCGACGATATGAAAAGATTGTTCCTGAAAATAGGTCAGTGAGGCTCGCGGTGCATTCGTCAAAGGGGGATAATTTGGTCACCCCCACGTCAACACGAATACGACTCATACTTGTCATACATCTTAAAAAATGTTTTAAGATGAGCCAGCCACAAATAAATACACTTGAACACACCAGTTCTTGGACTGGAACGTTCGTGAAAGGGGGCATGTGACGCATTCAAGGACGGCTGAATAAAGTTGGGGAAAAAAAAAACCTCGCCGTGACCCCTGTTGGCATTTATTGGAGCTAATTGTTTACTCGCGGCACGAAAAGGTCAACGGGGGATGCGATAACGCACGCAGGCCGACAGCCGCGCACTCGCCCATACGCGTGCACGCGCGTCCAACTCTTCCGATGCGTTTGCATCGATTGACGAGCGAAACAGTAACCGGGCAAGCCCGTTTGGAGGGCAAATGTTTGCTCAGCTCAGCACATAACACGCTTATATACGGGCCGCCTTGTGTGGCGTGGCAGCCCAGGCGTGGGTGTGCGATTGCTCTGCACACATTACAAGCATGCCTACGCTGGAAGAAGTTGAGAAAAAAAACTCGGATTGCATCGGAATGACAGCGTTCTTCATGTGGATTGTGCGGGCGAATCCGCATTTGCGTGGGAGTGTTTTTGTTCCACGCTAGCTTAAAAAAAAACAACAACAACAACCATATAAGTTGCTGATTTGCGCGTTGCTCACTTTTAGGTCTAGTCTGGTGACGTCACGCTGGGGGCAGGCTCAAGCGTGGGCGGGGCAGCGTGAATTTGGTCCCACGCAAGCGGAGCTCGACCTTCTTCTCCTTCACTATGGTCACGACTCGCGTGGACGGAGCTGCGGAGAAAACTGACAATTGCTCCAAGTTGCCCTTTTTGTTTTGTTTTTTGTTTTTTTAGGATTCTAGAGGAGCCTTAGTCTCTCCTTCCCTCCCATGTCGCCACGCGCGTCCGCTTCGGCGTGGACTTTTCTGCGCCTCGCTTCGTCGGACCCACGCGCGGCGCATGCATCGGCATCGCGCGGCTGACTCGTCTGCATCCCTCCTTGTCATCTCCTCCAAGGTGTCATGAATTTGGAGAGACTCTCCGAGGCCGCGGCGGCGGCGGCGGCGGCGGCGGCGCGGGCCCACGCCAATCCGAACCCCCCTCCCCCCCCTCCTCCTCCCCCTCAGGCGTCACGCGACGTGGGCCCCGCGTTCCACTTGCAGCCCAGAAGCTCCAACATCAACACGAGCGCTCGCGGAGGGACTTTAGAGCATTCGAGCAGCGAGTCTTCCGACGCCGAGTTGGCAGGTACACCCCT
>CAAKHF010023988.1:5923-19475 GCA_901007745.1 Hippocampus kuda | reverse complement strand
TGAAGACGGCTTAGAACAGGTGACATGTGACAGACTAGTTTTGGTGTAAGCTCGTGATTGGCAAGGTCACTTTTTTTTTTTTTTAAAGGAAAAAGAGTTTGACACTAGTTTTATTTCAAATTTAGTTTTAAAATTGTTCAAGTGAAAAGTTACAGGGCGGCCCGGTACTCCAGTGGTTAGCGCGTCGACATCACAGTGCAGAGGTACCGGGTTCAATTCCAGCTCCGGCCTCCCTTTGTGGAGTTTGCATGTTCTCCCCGGGCCTGCGTGGGTTTTCTCCGGGTACTCCGGTTTCCTCCCACATTCCAAAAACATGCATGGCAGGCTGATTGAACACACTAAATTGTCGCTTGGTGTGAGCGTGGATGGTTGTTCGTCTGCGTTTGCCCTGCGATTGGGTGGCAAGCGGTTCAGGGTGTCCCCCGCCTACTGCACGAAGACGGCTGGGATAGGCTCCAGCACCCCCGCGACCCTTGTGAGGATTAGTGGATCGGAAAATGGATGGATAGATAGATGAAAAGTTACACCCACGATATGGACAAAAATGTGAGAAATGTGAGGGAGCCTATCAGAACGTGACAAGCTGGGGGGGAAAGTCCACGTCTAACTATATTCCGCCTCTGAGCTTCTGAGAGCAAGCAGCCGCACAGCCTGTCCCCAATGTTGTGATATACAGTGTGGGTAACATTGTTTTGTGTGCGATGTAACACAAAACAATACCAAGTGATACGCACTTCAGCAGAAAAAAAACAACGTGACATATGCATGTTTTTGTCCTGGCTGCTCAGTACAATAATGTACGGCTAAAGCAACATTAAGCTAGCATGATTAGAGTGCAAAATGCGTTTGAGCACGACACCCGGAAGTGTTTGTGAGTATATGGCAATACTTAGTCAGTGAATGAGCATGAACACAGTCAGTCAACATAGACCAGGTAGACACCTCTGTTTGATGCATCACTTTCATACTTATGAAGACTCGGCTGGGAAAATGTCCCAAGATTCATTTCTTGTTACTTTTAAAATGTATGAGGAGAGGAATCACATCCATGTGGGAGTTTTTTTCCTCCATTTATCATTTTTTGGAAATGTATCAAAGCCAAGCACAGGGGAGCTCACAAGCACACAACCGTTTCAATTACAAGGAGACGAGAGTTCTTGGGAAGTACATTCTCGAGGACGTTCTTAGGAAGGCCGAACTTGGCGAGTTCACGAGACCGTACTTTGCATTCTTGAAATTGAGAAACGGCTTTTGTGAGACGTTTTCAAAAGGGCGAATACGAGGCTACGTAATGTGCTCTGGACAACCTTAAGGTGTAGATAAAGCGCACTCCATTTATCATTTTGATCAAATTGGAGTGTTCTTTTGTTGGACTATGACGTGATTTTGGCAAATGAGTAACCCATTCCAGTTGATTTGGAACTCGTTCATCAATGTCAACACGAATAGCGATTGGGGATTTGGGGTGTGAGTCGAGCTCCAGTTCATCCGGACAAAAATGTACGCACAGCAAAAAGTCAGCCATGTTTTGTGTTTTTGGAAAGAAACTCACTTACTGGACTGGCCTGTATTTTCAACTGTTACAGGTTACAGGTTCCTCTTCTTCCACTCATTCCAGATGCTTTAACTAACCTCGTTCTGCCTTTGTTTTGTCCTCATCTCATCAAACGTCTGACTTTGATTCCCTTCTTGTCTTTTCAACACTCCCTTGCTCGCACCCTATTAGCCTTTCAATGTCGGCGTGAGGCCGACTGATGTTGCTGTTGACAAAGTACAGCTGTGAGCAATACATCAGCACGGAGAATTCCGATAGACAGCCGAGAATGGAAACATTGGAGGGAAACCAAATCTATATTCCTGGTGGTCTGTATCATTGTCAAGCATATTTATGACTGCCCTGCTCAGGGAAGGAGGTGTTAGAAAATGTGTCTCAGGCAGAAGAGCGGAGGTACACAAGATGGATGGGGAGACGAGAGTATAGGGGAAGTCAAGAGGCACGAGCCATCTGCAATAGATCATTACAACAAAGCTTTAGGGAAAAAAAAATGAAACAGCACCTTATTTTTTTCAGTTTCACAACACGAAACATACTTTGTACATGTGATTGAAATCAGAAACAGAGGTTGTATGATTATCACATCATTTTCTCCAGTAATAATAACACTCTCTGACTGAAAGGTGTGAGATGGTAAGATTATGTAACTGGTAACATCAGGTGTTGCTTTGCAAGAAGTGTAATGTTGTTTTAAATTTGCACATGATGGCAAATGGAAAAACTAAGCATTAACACACACATCAGCTACTACAACATACAATATAAAACCCTAATTTTAATCAACAATGTTTGATTTTGCTTGTTCATTGAAGCCGCAGATTAATTTTGGTGTCCCCCAGGGTTTACTGATGAAGCCTCTGTCTTTATAGATTGATGATGCTGAAAATTATGTTAAAAATGTATCATCTGTTTGTAAAAATAAAGAGCTTGTCTATAATTAACCCAACTAATTAGCCTGCTGGACAATTTAACAAGGGGAATATTAGCCCTCAAAAATTGGCACATCAACACATTACTACTCAAGACAAGGACAATGATATTCACCCCCCCACCCTGACCTCCCAAAAAAAAGGGGAAAAAATCTACAAATTGTTGCTGGGTTTTGACGCTATAGTAATTTTATTTTGCCAAATACTGGAAGTGGCATTTGTCTTAAAAAAAAAAAATCCATATCGGTCAGAGTTTCGTCTGTACTAATTAAGCTAATAAGTTCAACTATCTGAGACGTACTGTGAATCCCCACTTATTGGCTCACTGCTCGCATATTCACCGACAGTATTTTTTTTTTCCCTGCGAAATGTAACTCAGCTATTCGCTGAAAAACTCACCAATTCACAACTATTGTCTTATTTTTGGGCTTTTTCAAGAATGCCCAAAGAAACCACCAAAACACTGACTAATATGAAAGTGATATTTTTACCGTTTGCAAAGGCAGCATACATGACTGTGTTGTTTCGTTTAGCCTGGGTTATTAGTGGAAGTCTTTGCTACATATGTTAATTATTGCTCTGCTGAAAGGACATAAAATATATTTTTTTTTTCTGAAGCAAATACCATCATCTATAAAATATATTTTCAAAGGTGATGTAAAAAGAGTTCAAAATTACTATACAATGATTTGGGGTTATAGTTTGGCTATACTTAGTGTTGAAACTACTAATACTGACAATTACAAAAATTGTGGGGACTCGTATCAGTTACTCATCCGTTTTAGCTGTTCACGTCTTAGAAAGAGTGGGGGTTCGCCGCATTGATATGAAAATAGCTCATGTTGGGAAGCATCGTAAAATGCTGAGTCAGTGTGCATGCTACCTTCTAGTACAGCATAGTCACGATGAAAGACTCCCTAATCCTCTGATATGTCCCTGACTACAAAAGTTGAGAGTGTAGAAGTGTAAAGCATCAACTCCAGTTTACCATAGAGACCAGAGAGGGTTTACGAAGACGTGAAAGGTTTATGGTGGGAAAGCAAGAAACAAGAGGAGAAACACAGGGAATGACTGTAATAATCACACTGTGCCAAAACTTGAACATTTTTCCAGTGGACTTGCAGAAACCTGGGTCTTGCTTGGCGTGAAAAGAAAATCAGGCCAACATTGATGGTTCCATAGCGATACCTCACAGATGACTGACATACAGCATTATACTGGAAAGTTGTTCAGGAACATTGAACTTAATATAATTCAGTCACTGATTACGAGACCTACTTACTGCAGCATGCATGTATTTATTCAATCAGTCAGTTAAATCATCTTTTCTCCATATGTCGGGCAAAGAAGAATTTTCCCACAGAAACCAAATTCCTAATGCATGACCCCCATACTTCACCTCTATTCCCCCCTGGGCCCTATTTCCGTCCTCCCCATTATACCTCTCAGCTATGAGGGGCCACAACCGCCACAGGAGACATACAGCTAAAAAACGAATATAGAATAGAACAAAGATACAGTAGTTTATCGCGAGAGTTATGTTTTAGAGCTTCAAATAATGGATGAAAATAAATCAAGTAGCGAACATACTGCACATATTTTTTATTTATGGCGTTATAGCCGGACCCACGTTCCTATTTACCTCTCCTATACACGAATTAACATTCCAAGCATGACTCTGTCTATCTTATATTTTAAGAATCAATCGTCGTACTAATTGTCCCATGATTATTTTAAGTACATTAAGTAAGCTGAATTTGCATGATACAATCCAAAATGTGCGCGGGAGGTGCAGGTGGGACGCCATCCTCATGCTGTATAAAGTAGGACCTGTGATTTTGAAAGTGTGTGGCTTTAAAAGATGGGGCCTGGCCTTTTTTTAAGTGATGTGGGAGTCAGCGAATGAGAGTCTAGATTTGGCTGGCCGTTAACTGGCTAACCCATTACTCAATTTGCATGTTGAGTGCCTGGGCATCGGTTGTGACAGCTAGTGTATGACTGCGCTAAATGTCTATTTTGTTACCATTTGTTCAATAAAAAATTTGAAAGTGCATCTTGGACCACCTGTGGAGGGATTACAGTTCGTTTTAACTAGCAGTGGTAGGCTAACCTAGATAACAATTTTTGCTTTACCATAGACGTGAAGTTATGTAAACCAGGACTCTTTCCTACTGACTTGCGCTTCTTGATTTGTGAATGTGCAGTAACAGTCCGTGTGCAAAAATGATCACTGCAATACAGTCAAAATCCACAAAATGAAATTAGATGTGTACGATTGAAAAATCCGCGATACAGTGAGACAGCGAAAAATAATGTGAGAGGGATGACTGTACACATGGTAAAATTGATTCCGTCAACAAGTAGGATACTGTAAATAAAAACACCGATTGTGTTCCAACCACACATGCAATAGGCAGAGGTGCATCAGTACTGGTTACCATGACAATGATGGTCAGAGGTGAGCTGGCAGTTGTGTAGCCTTCCAGGGTGGGTGTTGCAGCATCCATTGACGCTTGGTCCAGCCGTGAACACATGTAACCGCAGTCTGCCCCACCCACTGAGCGCAGAAGTAGGACCACGCTGGCAGAACAGCCCATAATAACCCCTTGATGTTGACAGCAAGAGGTGAGCAAGTGTCACCTGGTCCCGTGTCGTGTCCCAGTCAACACAGAAGATAGGTGAGTCCAATCGCAGCCGCTGGTCCAGCCAGTGGTGCTGTTCAAACCCTGTCAAGTACCGGAGGCTTCATTCCCACTAAGCCGCCTGCAACCTTTCTCTTTACAAGCTCCCACCACTGCCCTGCTCCGGATTCTGGCTCTTCCCGTGGCTATGACTGAAAATACACACAGCCAGCCTTAGCGTCGCTTCTCTCTCTCTCTCTCTCTTTTTTTCTCTCTCTCTCTCACACACACACACACACACACACACACACACACACACACACACACACACACACACACACACACACACACACACACACACACACACACACACACGCACATGCACAGACTGACTGCATCCGTGCACACAGTCCTGACTAGCCCAGCCCCAGCTCACCCAGACAAATGGCAGAATACAATAAGCATCAGATGTCCAGAAGCAGCTGCTGCAGTCCACACACACACACACACACACACACACACACACACACACACATACACACACAGGAAAATCTCACTGTCATTCTGCTGCACTTTCGTTGATTATTCTCTCGCCCAATCCCACCACTCCTTCCAGTTCTCCTGACTATGCTTTTGCAGAAACCACTGGCGATGCCGCAGTGATGAGAACACGCCCTTTTTGCTGCAGACTTGAGTTTTTCATACACAAAAAATATATATATATGCATAGATTAGACTTATTGGTGTGTTTCTTCCCGTGACAGAGAAAGCTTGCCCACTGTGCTCCAGACTAAAGGCTCTGGCAAAATGAACAAAATATGAGTCTCTAGGGAGCTTGTTGCAGACTTGCAGAGTAGTGAGCAACAGAGCAGTGAGAGAAAATAAGGAGTGGGCGGCTTTACAGCTGACGCATGCAGCATGTGGACGATAGAATCCACAGAACAGTCCTGCTGTCTAATATTGCAAAACACAGTCTCTCATTTTTGTTCTTTCTATATTAAATCTGGGGTTGTCTTATTTGTAATGTGCTTTTTTTTAAAAATACTGTGGCAGACAGTGTGTTTTTGTAGAAATACTGAAATACAGCGGAAACTCGGTTTACAAAATTAATTTGCTCCATAACGCTCTTTGCAAGCCAAAACATTCTCAACCAGAAGGAGTTTCCCTTTGAAATGCAAATAGCACGTTACCTTCGCCTTGTTTTTATCGGTGTGGTTAAAAAATAAATAAAAAAAAAGCTGTGCCGTACAATATATAAATAAATCGAGAGCAGTGGCCATTTTGGGCTAGCTAGATCTAGAGTTAAAAATGATGTGTAAAAATGATAGACACCCAAGGGGGTTTACAGGGAAACGTTAGCCCACAAAGCCAAGACTATCACCAGCAGTACAGTGGGCAATGGTGGAACCTCGGCAGACTTTCACCGATATTGGTGCAGTTAAGTGGCTGGGACCGTTTTTTTTTTTTTTTCCCCCCATTATGATGGTAATCATCTTTTGCAATATTCTTAATGAATTCACACCCTAATGTACTGCAGTCGCAGAACGCAACATACTTGGCTAAGAGATAAATAGATAGATATGTGTCTATGCAGCGTCCTCGTCATTCAATCCTTGGACCATGAGGCGTTCCAATAGTTTTGTAAATGTAAATGTGAATTACCAAGAAAAAGTGGTCACCAGTCCGGCAATCATTCACTATGCTGATGTTTTCTTTGGACATTTTCAAAGGATTGTTAAAAGCTGCCAAAAGCAAAGTCCTTGGATCAGTTCTTCACAAAACGCCAGGCAAAAACCACTTCTGAGAGAGAATATGAACTAAAGAGGGCAAATAAAGGATGAGGACGCAGTTAAACAACTCTCATTTACTGTGCAATAATCAAATTTTAAAATGTATTTGTAACACATTTTGATGCATATTTATGCTTCATAAAACATTTATGTCTGAATTTTGGGGGGCTTGGAACGGATTAGGGCATTTACATGGAAAACACGTCTCTACTTACAAAATGTTCGAGTTAAGAAATTTCTTCCAGAACCAATTAATTTCGTAAGTGGAGGTACCACTGTACTTTAGCTTTGTCTTACCTTCAGGCGAGTTAATCCATTGAGTCCCCTTAGGGTTTCGCGGAAAAGAAATCATTCCACCTCAGGTCACCTAAAAGCAATTTCTACACAACAAGCATACTTTGGCTATGTGCATGTGTTATTTTCTGCAGACCTGTTATCAAGCGAAAGCGCTATATAAATCAGGATGTATTGTATTGTATCGTAAGCAACACGTGGCATGTAGATGCACATACTCTCAAGCTGTTTGTTCCTCACTGAGGTATCCATGGTGATCTTCTTAGGTCATAATTAGTCAAAATAGATGTGTGTCAAGTTGCCACTCGGCACCCCACCCACCACCCACGTGATACTCTCATTATTATAGTGCTTTACAAATCTATAGATAAACAGCAGAACACACGTCCATTCAACCACATGGAGACAAAAGCAAACAGACTTAAAAACCATCACCGCCACAAAGCATTTTAATAGATGTTCTGTGAATGTGCATAAAATCAAAGTCGACCTCCGAATGAAAGAGCGGGGAATTTAATTTAGTGCAACAAAGAAATCAAAGAGACACACCGTCGTCACTTTCCTGGCTTAAACTACGTGCTTGCCAGCGGCCACCTCCATCACCGGCCAAGCCGAGTTTGTCATCCATTTTGCAGGGCAATAATTTGCAGTTGGCTAAAAGTGTTGCCATCCATGTTTTATATTGAGGTAGCTACAGAGCTGCTGTGGTTCCTACTTCACCATCCCGGAAGGTATATGTAAAGTGTATCGCTGTTCAGATCAGACCACTTTTCCCCAATCGGAGTGCAATACAGACGTACAATAGCACCCCTATTTTTTTCACTTTATAATAGTTAAAGATATTTAAAAACATGAAGTCTTAATGCAAGGGGACGTCTTTTGCAACTATATACAGTCGAACCTCTTTTCAACGTACCCCGTTTTTTAACGTTTCCACTCCATAACATTCACATTTCAAAGTCTCCATTTTACGTCATTCATTTTCCATATGCCAATTTTGCTGACAACGAGCAGCTTTATACGATAAACTTCATTGTAAGGACCAGACCTTTCCCACAAAATAGTGAAAAGGCCTTCATTTTACAACAAACTGTGGTAAGTGAACTGCTGCCGCGACCCTGCTTCTCAACAAAATGTACAGGGCGTGATTCCCCTCCGTTGCTCCATTGTTATATTTCTGAAGGCATGATCTTGAGCACATGGTCTGAAAACAAATCTCGATATCCGTGAAGGCCGAAATTGTCTCTCATTTTCCAAAGGCAGTCTCCCAGACGAAGCTCAGTCCAGACTACGAATTGGCAAAAGCGATGATTTCGACAATCATCCGTAATGTCAACAAACAGACTGAAAAATGATCGTAAACAGCTTCGGGGCTCGGCACATACTGAACAGGAGAAGGCACATTTCATTTCAATTTTTTCAGATATCGAAGTAGGAAGGCTAAAGCTGTTTGTTTTATGTCTTATAAAAATCATCTTTTCTTCATACTGTATGCACATATTGGTAAATGGTGACAATGAACTACAACTATAACGTACAGATTGGCTCTGTCCTTCGAGGTACGTTGTAACGAGGTTGGACTGTTGCTTATTTGACAGTTAGGAGCTCCAAAATGTTACTTATCGTTATTCTTATTATGTTACCTGGTGCCTGTACAGCAGGGGTGTCAGACTCTTTTTTGTCGCGGGCCACATTGTTGTTACGGTTTCCCTTGGAGGGCCGTTATGAATTTTGGGAAACCATATAAACGTTTGTCCACATATTACATACACAGCGCACAACAAATTGATGGATAACTAGTTTTAAAATCAGAAGTCAAAAATAATGACTGTTCTTGTGGATTACATATGACAATTTGAAATTTTGGTTCGGACTTTAGCAAGCATCATGGAACTTCACATGCTTGATTTGCTTTCGCGGGCCACATAAAATAATGTGGCGGGCCAGATCCGGCCCCCGGGCCTTGACTTTGACACCTGTGCTGTACAGTATATCAAGGTTAGCTAATGGCAACAGTTTGGCAACCTTGATTATTTTATCTGAGAATAATGTATTCTAATTATAAATCAATCCCAGGCCACTATTCTCGATTTTATTGTATTTGAAATGGGAAGATTTACTGTATTTACATAGCTGACAAAGTTATCATCATCGCGCCTACACACCCCGTGATCAAAACGCAAGCCAGAATCAGGTTTACTGTTCCAAACTGCGCTCTTCTTAAGTGAAATGAGCTGGACTGCATGGTGGGGAATACGGCTTTATAGTTTCCCAATACCAGACTCCCCCTTGGCCAGTTACTGTGGTGGGATATCAAATTTTGTTCATGTCCACGACTTGCTTTAGTGAAACAGCATTCTTTAATCGGCCAGACAAGCGGTACACTTTGCAGCCGAGTGGTCCTCTGTGCGAGGAGGGACAGGATATGGTTCAGCCAATAATCATTAGTCTAAAGCGTGACTTCGAATCAAGGAATGAAGAGGCTGCGGCAAACAATCCTTCCGCTGACAGTTAAGAGGCGAAATGAAAACAGTTGTTGGTTATGTTCCAATTTATCGAGCTATCAATGCACATTCACGTGCTTTTAAATGCACGCAAGAGACTTGAAACAGGAGTACTGGCGGTGACCAGGGGTTGCACATGCACAATGCCTGTATATCAAAATGAAAAGATGACATAATCGGGGCATACGGGGCGGAGTGCTGCCATCAATTTGTGGAGCTAATGTCTCCCAGCTGTGCTCTCCCTTCTGTCCCATGAAGACTACGTGTGCGCCTGCATCGTAATCACGCATGCGGTCCAGCTATTTACAAAAGAGATAAATCTGGGCCGTTTTGCTGGCTTCAAAAGAGAACCTACGTGGGCCTGATAAAACTCCTGGAGGCTGCCTTGTAAGCAGTTAGTTAGGCTATAGTTAGGTTCCCTGAAGAGCTGGCAGCGGACTAATGTGCTCCTTGATGTGGCGCAGAGCCCCGTTGAGTTTCGGTGGGGGGAAAACATTTGATGGTTTCCATGGCGACCGACACAAGAAGAATGCTGTCATTTAAGGGCGCAAGGTCGCAGAGAAAGACGGGGTATACAAAAGTTAAGCCTTTTAATGATGGTGCTCTCGTAATGTGTACACACAGGTACAGAAATACAGACACGCAATGTCTGATTAAAAAAATTATTTCAAAGAGAACAGATGTGCAGAAAAATGTAAATAAGAGAGAAGAGTGATCAGCAACTACTGTATAACGCATGCAGCACTAGACCTCATAACGTAAAATTCGAAAACGGATCCCATTTGTTGAGAAGAATAGGCTCTAAAGTGGCAAAAAAAAAAAGTAGAGCTGCAGCTATCGAGTTTTTTTAGAAGCGATTCTACCGATATCAATTGATTTTGCATTCTTGACTCATTCACTCCCAAAGACGTTTTTAAACGTCTTGTCAGACTTGGTCGAGAATTGGCTGGTACTGAATGTTAATAAAGATATGAGACAAATAAAGGTGTTCTTAAAATACACTCATTTGCATGTGAGGCGCAGGTTTCATTTTTGTCCACTTGGGGTTGCCATACTAACGTTCTACTGTGGTATCTGGCATTGAGTGTGTATTGTTGGGCTTTGGAATGCGGGACACGGCATGGCGGTTGAAAGTGCATCCATTGTTGTGTTCATCTTTGACCACATGCGGGGGCATCGCCAGACGTTCTAACTAGCCAAGTCAAATTAGCTTGATATGTTAACTTGTTTGGTGATCATAGACGTGCTGTTGGGTTACACATTGCACGTCATCTTCCTTCTTTGCTATCATTGCTGCAACGTACACATCTTGCTTTTCGTGTCAATCCAATCCTTTTAGTTATTCGATTAATTTTTTACCGCGCTAAATTAGAATTGTACGAGATGTCACGGGAGACGGCGGTTGCTCACAAGACGTAGTTCACATCCCCTTTCGGGCTGTTCAGTGTAATTGAGATGCGCTGTTCTCAGTAAAACCTCAGTGTGCACAACTGCACACCACCTGTGCACAAACAGGAAGGCTGCGTGTGTGCTGAACTGTTGCACGGGGCTACTTTTGAAATCATTCAAATGAAATCAGTGAAATAATGGATCCATTGTTGTTTCATCCTATTATGTTTTAACGACCAAGATGTTTTGTTATTTGTCCACATGGTATGTGGCATGTTAAAAATGATTAATATACTGAGAGTGCGCTTCACAATGTGAACAAAAAATAAAATAAATAAATAGAAATAGGTCACGACACATTGGAAAATACAATGAGGCACACTGCCAAATGACTGTTTCCCTATATTCTCAAGGAAACTTTGCGTTTCCCTGTCACTGCTGGATTAAATATCCATTTGTGAACAGGATCATAGATCAAATCTCCCCGGCTTTATTAAATCATGTGCCGATGGATAATTTGGAAGGGATCCAAGGAACACACCATCATTTTTAGATACCCCTCCTAAGCAGAGATCTGCACTCCACCCATTTGCCTTTTAGTTTTCTTCCCACCTCACTGTCAATCACAAATCAAAAATGGCATATTCTTTGACTTTTTGTTGTAATCGGGTGCTTGTCTGTTCACGATTCTGGCTTCTGAAGTTGAGGAGGTAACAGGAAGACGTACGCTATCAATGCCATCTAGTGCTGTGAGCGAAACACAGCAGGCTGAGCAAGCGTACTCAACTCTCACCCATCTGCTGTTACTTTAAAGCACAATCTGCAGGAGGCGCTGAGAGCCAGAGATACTATCTGCTTGGCCCCCTGCCTGTTGGTTTAGAAAAGGAAGCTATTCAAATGTCTTTAACCAAGACGTCAAATCCGGAGGCAGACTGGATGTTGGGGAAGAAGGGAGCAAGAGAGGGAGATGGTGCGGAGATTTGTGAGGAACAACTGCTGGGAATGGGTGTGTGAGGAAGTAGGGGGTGTATTGTTGTTAAATCGTCACGTCACAACAAGCACCAAACTGTCAGATATTGAACAATTCTCAAAAAAAAAAAAGTCTTCAAGCTATCTAATGCCACTCATACTTAAAGTTCACTGCCAAAGTCAACAAAACAAAGAGGATTGCCGGTTGTGTATTTTAAAACAACTAGACTTTTCTTACGGAAAAGCCCCTTACTGGTAGCTTAATGCTAACACTGGCATCAGTGTCATGAAGACGGGTAATATGACAATGCTCAATCCTGTTTTCTTTATCCTCTACACAAAATGACTTAAAACCACGGTAAACCATTAAACCGGAAATCGGCCCATTGTGAGTACAAAATTATGAATGCTACTTTCCTCAAAAGCACATCAAAGGAGCCTGGAACAAATGAATGACATTTCCATACATTTCGACAGGGAAAGACGATTAAAGATAAAAGTATTAACACAACATTCCGATTAATAGTGTTTTGTGGAATACGGGTTAAGCAGTTAAATGAACCCGCTTTTGTCCATCTCAGGGGGCAGCCATTTTGCCACTTCCTGTCAACTGAAAATGACATCCTCAGGGCTCAGGTAACGACCAATCATAACTCAGCTTCAGAAAACAGGTGATCTCATGTTCCAGAAACGTAATATTAATCAAAATGCCGTGTTTAGACGACCGCTAGTAGAGCTGCATAGAACATATTATTAAGAAATATTTGGGGTTGACTTCCCCTTTAAGTCCTGTGTAAGCGTCTCGAGAAGAAAGCCATAAAATGAGGTACACAAGAGATTTTATTGAGCAAACATGCATGCATGCAGCGGCAGTAGCACCAGAGAGACACAGAGCTACTGTCACGTATAGTTGCAGCCTCATTAATTCACTCTCCCACATGGCATCGCTCCCCACTGCCCCAGCCTTGCCCGGACCTTAATTGTACTGTTCAAACATCTGAAAACAATGCATTGAATATTCGCAATGAAAGCCACCATTTTACAAGTAGATGAGGCAGCTACATTTTCAGAGAGGGTTGTCTGGTATCACAGGTACACTGAATCTTTAAAAAAAAAACAAAAAAAAACAAAGGCCGTTTAAATGAGAAACAGGTTAATGCTCGTACTCCGGGGATTGTAACAACAACAGCAGCAGGCAACAGAGCCGCTCTCAAACACTGGCTTTCATGAGACATTAATTAAAAGCAGGGAAAGCAATGAAAGCTTCACTTCACCTCGCTGTGCTGATATTAATCTGCTCATCAAAGCCCAAGATTGCAATCTAATAACATGAGACCACGATTCCTCTCCCAGTGCTGCCATCTGCCCACTGCCTCGCTGCGATCAAACTTGAGCCAGTTACACAGTTCTTGTTTCCGGACTGGGTAAAGGGATGGGGGGTGGGGGGGGGAAGCATGCAACCACGATAAAACTTGACTGTATTTGAGCTAAATCCAACTCC